>JACMIF010001454.1:0-23615 GCA_014805445.1 Diplogasteroides magnus | reverse complement strand
CGACCCTGTCCCACCATCGCGCCCGCCGGTGTTCGTCTCTGTGAGTCCGAGAGTGAGAGTGACCGACAGCGAGAGAGAGAGAGAGAGTTCTATCCCCATGTATGATCTCGCTACGTAAGTTTCTCCTGAGCGATCTGTTCTTATCAGACAACAGCCCCGGAATGAAGAATACCTATTGTCATTTCGCTTGAAACCCTATTTGGCTTGTAGTAATTACTGACTAACTCTGTTTATATGTTTATAATATGTTTCACAAAGTCTATAACCGTCGAATTGTGATTTACGAACAATATGTTCGGAGTGAAGTTTTTAATCAAATAGCCAATCTAATTCTGCACTGTTGTGGATGAAGAACAAGATACGAGAGCGTACAAGTAAAGAATGAGGTTGTTTAGTCCATTACACGGGTGAAAAACAAGAGCGTCATGGGCATTTTAGCTATGATGTGAAGTAGACACTTGGACCGGTTATTGAAGGCGCGTCTGCACATTTTGTTATTTTTGGCACAAAGCCAATTGCGTTCTTGTTTTTAATCAAATGATTCCGCTCCTATCTCTATCATTCCTCTAACTGTCTGTTCTCTCTTTCAGTTGCTTTCTCTCTCATCTCCCTCGTCCTCTCCCTGCCCCTATTTATGCAATAGTTGTTTGATAGTGGAACTCACAATCAGTTTCCACAGAGATATTTCAAAAAATCTAAATATTCTAAAGACTTTTGGGGATTTTGACTTTGGGATTTGGAAGACTGTTTGGCAACCGATCTCGAGAGACGAATTACTTCCATCTAGAATTATCGATCCTGATACAGAGACCAGAAGCTCAAAGGCCTTTGAGTCTTAATGGCGATGTAGACAAGTGGGCCGGGTATTAGAGACGCATCTGCCCATGTCGCCATTATGATGCAAATATACTTGTCGTTCTTGTCATTCACCTAATGATGCAGCTCCTACATATCTCTTGATCTGTCTCATTACAACCGCTCCGGGGGGAGGAATGACTATTGTCAATTCTCTTTTGAAGAATCGATCCTGATCCACAGATCAAACGCGTAAAAGCCTCACGACACAAGAGGTAGGAGACGAAGATTTCCACATGAACTCCAGGGCGTGGACTACGACGACTTCGTTCTCCTTCTCACGGAATATGTTTCACATTTTGGATAAATGCTCATAAAATGGTGTTTGGCGGTAGCACTTCGCTGTAGTCGATTTAATAAAAGTATAAATTGCCATACTTCAGTGAACTGCAACAAAATTAATCAATACCGCTACCGTGCCCTGTGTGTCAACGCCCACTCCTCGAGATTTCGTTCCGGGAGATAGTACGCCTTGACATAAGCGTCCACGAATCAGTGTACTTCCGACCAGTCATCTTCTCCAATCGATCTGGAAATCATGCACGAGTTATGTTTCACGGATCGCATAACTTCGACCGGTGAATGATCTTGCAGTACCGCTTCCAATATTCGTGCCTATCAAATACGCAATTTTTCAGTCAGCATTCCCTGATTGTGCCATCGTACTCTCTTGCGGTTACCGTAATCCACTCATCTACCGTAATACCTGCGAGATTCTGCACGTCCAACTGTTTAAGTGCCCGTCCCTGGTTTGAACAGCGTACCTGACCGCACCTAAAGGGGAACTGTAGTTTCGAAAACAGCGTCCAGATGACAATTTGAAATTCACACCAAAACACATGTTAATGATTTCAGAACCGTATCACCACAATTTGTAATACTCGCCAGTGCCCGTAATGCAGTCTCCACTACCCTCTCCCATATGAGGACACGGAGGGAATCGTCGGCTGATGGAAGCTCAAGTAGTGAATGTTGCAGACGAAGGGAGGACACATCGAGGTCCTGCTACGATTATTTGAATTTTTATTGTATCATTTTTATTTTTCGTCAGAAGACAAGCACGCATTGATGTAGAAATTCTCAAGATGCTTTATTATTTGCGTGAAAGATAACTCTTCGAATTCGCAAAGTCTCATAGCCAATCCTCGAATGACTAGATGTCTTCGTCGAGAAAGCTAGTAGAAGGTGATGACGTAATCATCTAATCACGAATCATGAGCGAAGCAAAGAACCGATTCAATCGAATTTTTATTTAATCACAAGACTAGCGGACTAAACTCTCAGTCATTGATATAGACCTTCTCAGGCTGCTTTAATATGGCTGAGAAACTCATATTCGAATTCGAACAGTCTCCTGGCAAACTCTCTGATGATTAGGTGGCATGACCATCTGGCTGAATGTCAATGGCACCAAGGACATTTGCGCGCTATTGGTGAATTGGTCAGATGTGGCATAAACTATGACATTGTTTTGATCCTATTCTCTATCACATTCCAACATTATTTTCCAATTATGAATCAACTAGGTTTCACATCCTATATATCGAAGAATACAGAAAGTGTTTTCCAATCATGCATCGTTATCGCTGGCAAATACATTCACACCACAAACCAATTCATGAAAAAGTATCGAACAAGCCACTGAAGGCATAAAGGAAGCAATATGGAACAATTGCTTCCCGTCTCAGATATGCGTCATACCAATCCAAATATATTCGTTATTTTTAATAAGTCCTTTGGAGTCCACAAAGTAGTCATTTACTGAAGAGCTCGAGTATGTTTCACGGGTTCTATAACTTCAAAAATGTGAGGTTCGCGTAATTAGGACAGGGTGTTCATCACAATAAAATATTTAATCGAAATCTGAATTGTTATGTTTAGAGAATACGAAAAGATTGCTGATAAGACATAATTGTGAAAAAGACAGAGAAAAGGAACGGATACTTGAGCCATATATTGAGCCAAGGAACTGGCTTAGCAGAATCCCCTCCTCAGCGGTTACGCTTGATAGGAGTAGACCTTTACCTTTTACTTGAGCCATATAAGACTCTTGTAACAAGAATGGCTCATCTGTACACTCTGCCATTATCGCGTAGAGTCCACGGATCACGTCTGCATTCATCGGATGAAGCCGCTCCTGTGTACTGAAGTATTTCATTATTTGACCGTTCTCATCAGACAACCGTTACGGATAAAATGATAATATCTATTTCACTCTGGAAGCATCCGTCCTTAACCAGAGATCGAAAGCAGCGATAATTGTACTGCCATGAAATCGACGCCATTGCCAGTAATAGTATCCAATTAGAAGCGTTGCCCGATACTTTATTTTCAAATATATTGGTCTGCAGAAATATATTCCAAATGACGGGTCGAGGGTAGAGAAACGACGAAATAGACGCGAAATCAGAGAGTGGCAGTCGGTTAAAAATGTAACGAAAAAAGTCCATCGTTTACCCGTCAAATCCACCAGACCCAGGAGGCAGGTGGGAGGAGGAACATGTGCAGGTGAGGAGACTTGTGGAGTTTAACGAAAGGGACGAGAACCACTAAACACAGTAACAGTGATGATCGCTTGTCGGCAAGGACAAGCTATCATCACTGTTACTGTGTTTTTTGGGCTTGAGGACGATAGCAACACCGGATTGGATCTTGGATGATCACAGAATTTTATCATTGCGGTGAAACATATGTACGGAATTATGCCTTGTGCAATGTCAAACCATAAGAATATGAGCACATCCAGCTTGAATTGATTGATTATACCGGTATTTATTCGTTGCAATTTTCCGCTCGAGATGTGATGATAGAGGTGGCTGATTTGAGGAGTTCACAGAAGGATCCTCAATTCCTCTTCTTGACTTCTTTCGTTTACCCGCCAACTCCACCAGACCCATGAGGAGGAACATGTGTAGTAGGGTTTCCAAAACCCTAATATGCAGGTGAGGAGACTTGTGGAGTTTAACGAAAGGGACCATTGAGATAGATTCAGGAAATATGGACGGTCAAGTGTTGATTTATCAAGGTAGCGACGAGTGTTTTGGCTATGATAGATAAATGCTGGAAGAATCGTTATTTTTGTTTTTGCCATTGGGAGATTGATTCAAAGCAGTTTGGAAATAGAGAAGACTATTTTATTGAGTTTTGAAACATAAGTTGGTGTATTCTCCAATCATTTTATTACAGACAATTCACAGTATTTCAGGTGTAAATGGTAATCGAATGAGGCAACCGACAGTGGGATAGTGGTAGTAAGGGTGAAAGACAAGAACGCCATGTATTATGCATCCTAACTGAACTGTTGCTCTAGTCTATATATTTCACATTTGTAACATATTCCGTGACGACGAAATAGCACATAAAAAAGAGAGACCGAGGTGGTCTCAAGATGCATTATTGTGAGCATGAAACATAACTGAATTTCGAATCGTCGGCTGATGGAAGCTCAAGTAGTGAATGTTGCAGACGAAAGGAGAACACCTCGAGGTCCTACAGTGATTATTTGAATTATAATTTTTGTCATACTCTACCTCGTTCAAGGAAATTGATGCAGAAATTCTCAAGATGATTTATTATGGATGTGAAACATACACATATTCAATTCATTCTTTCTCATCTCCAACTATTATTCATGTAATCTGAAATTATATTTTTATCGATCTCTGCTATTTGACTGAGCATCTTGAGAAATTCCTCAAGATGCTTTATTATTGGTGTGAAAGATAACTCATATTGGAATTCGCATAGTCTCACCGCCAATCCTCCAATGACTAGATGGCTTCATCGAGAAGGATTGTAGAGGCTGATGACGTCATCATCTAATCCCACTCATGAGCGAAGCAAAGACTCCCTAACCTGCAGGGGGAAGCAACTAGGACGAGCTCAAATATGTTTCACGGGTTATATAACCTAAGGAACACGAGGTTCGGGTAATCTGCCGAGGTCACGCATTACAATAAAATAACTTATCAAATCCTTAGTAGTTGCCTCTAAAGAAAAAGAGATGACAGTTCAGAAGTGAACAATGGTGGTATTTATTCCATAAAAGCTCAAAAGGCAATAGTCCCATGGACAGTTGCGTCATAATGGTGAAGTAGACTACTAGACACTTGAGCCTTGCATTTATGACGCATTTGTGAATTTGCCATTGCGGTGCAAACGTCAATTTTATTTCTTCTACTTCGTGAAACGTTTATCTCAACCACATTGGAAAAACGATATTTTATCCCTTTTCTGGTATGGTTGAAACATATTTCAGGTGTTCATTTTCCTCCGTAAAATAATCTCCGATTCGATTCATACTGAAACATCTCCAAAACGTCAATGATTGTGTTTAGCGAGTGACGATATTTATTATTTTTGCTAAATGCGCAATGACTTGTCAGCTCGAGATGTGATGATAGAGGTGGCTGAGTTGAAGAGTGCACAGAAGGGATCCTCAATTCCTTTTCCTGACTTCCTTCACTTTTTTTCTTTTCTTTCTCTGCTTTATTCGGAACGGTTGTCTCTCGCTGCTCAGAGACAACCAGTCGCAATGAAAGAGAGGAGGATCATGAATGTGTTGGGATACGGTGCGGATTTGTTCCAAGGTGCCAAGCGATTTGACCCGGTGATTGAAAAGAGCGGCGCGGACAAACGCGCCAAAATGGTGAAGTGGATACTTGAACCAACAATAATGGCGCTTCGTGTTCATTCTGCCATTATGGCGCAAAGGTCACGGCGCTTTGCGCCAAAAAAAATTCATTCCCCCTTATCATACCGTTGAGACATCTAGGTGGCTACTAATTACTAACGGACTCAAATATGTTTCGCGAGTTCTATAACCGTCGAATTCAGATTTACGAGTAATGATTTCAAGATAAATGAGGAAATCATGTAGCCAATCAAATAAATTGAGAGCTTCTCCGAAGAATGCGAGATAAATGGCAAAAGTGAAGAATGGAATGAATCAATGTTTTCTAAATCGGTAGGAATGTGCACACTTCATTCCTATAATCTCCTCGGAGCAATTGTCTATCGTGTGCAGAGATAACAAGCCTAAATTCACTCTACTGCTGATTTGGATGCCCTAGAATGAAAGAGAAGTAGTTCTTCTTATTGTGAAGTTAGATAGATACTTCAGTTTTTCAGCTTTTTTTTAAACAAAATTTAACCCTTTTTTAGATAATCAAAGCAGTGGCATGTGTGTTTCGGTCACTGAATCTGAAGCGCCATAAGACGTTCCATTCTCTTGCGTCCTCTTCCTTCCTTACAATTAGGAACTCTCACGCTTTGACCAAGTCCATCTCATCAATGGTTGTTCTTTCTTTCGCCCATTGAGTTCGCTATTTTTGTACTAATTAACTTTCAAAGTTGAAATATGTTTCGTCAGACTGTTAAAAGGTCAAGTGTTTAGGTAATTTCGCTTACTAAGGTTTATGTAGGATAAAGATATCCAAATTATCAGTGCAATAAAGTAGTTGAATGTGAACATCCTCGTGTCCGCTCCGCCTTTTGTACCTTTAAAGTCTTGGTGCAGTTTGTAATCGCTACAATGCCATCTAGATTCGCTTATCTCTTTATCTCGAGGGCGGACATTACAATAAAATTGATTGTCCATTCCTTACCTTAGCAGTTGTCTCTGAAGAAGAATGGATGACAGTTCAGAATTGAAGAATTTAGTTCATCAAATGCGCAAAAGGAAATAGTGCATGGACAATTACGCCATAATGGTGAATTGGACACTTGAGCCGTGCATTGATGGCGCATGTCAATTTCACCATTGCGGCGTGTATTTCAACCGTAGCAGTTTGGAAATAGAGAAGACTATTTAATGGAGTTGTGAAACATAAGCTCATACATTCCCCTTTCCGTTTATTTCAGGTTTAAATAGACAGTAATCGAATAAGCAAATGATAATGGTGCAGAGGTCGTACGGGTGAAAGACTCTTGTCGCACGCCGTGTAAATACATTTGCATTGCAGCGATAAATGGTGTGACACCAATCCACGGTGTAGTTTTGCACTTCATAATTTCGGCGCAAATGTCCACTGCGCTCATATCTCTCACATAATTCACGTGTTTGACACGAAGAAGAATTGAACGAAGCTACCGTACCTTCTCCTATGATCGTCATCTCTCGCGTCTCTTCTTAGATTTGGACAGAATGATATATCGCGAATTGACGTCAGAATAATCTCATAGACCAACGAGAGGCTAGATGATGCATTAGGGGCATGGAACCGTTCAATGAGGGAATGCCATTAATCTCGATCTTTTCAGTAGTTGATATGCCTAGTAGACAGTGACATACCTATCAGGGTGGAAAAAATTGCAAAATTTAAAAAAAATGCCGTGATTCCATTCCGACTAAGGAAAGGATATCGTATGCAGTGTATTGATTTCTGATCGGAAACAAGGGTCTACTGAAAATATTGTCGAGGCAAGAGGTTATGTATTCGAGATGAAACATACATGAACATATGGGAGAAAATCTATCCGTTGTTGAGATTGCGCCGAGAGAACCAAGTATATTCTATGCAACAGAGAATGCATAAAATGGATTGTTACTAATGTTTTTACTTAGACCGCTTCAAATCTTTTAAAATATAACGCAATCGAAGAAAATTGTACTGCTACAAACTGCACCACGGCTTCAATGGTAGAAAAAGCGGAACGGATACGAGCATTTCGTCATTCGACTTATCGACCGCACTAATAATTTGGATTTCTTTATCCTACTTAAAACCCGCCGAGCGAAATTTCCTAAAACAATTGGCCTTTAACAATTTGATGCAACCTATTTTAACAGTTGAAAATTAATTTGATGTCTGTGAATGAAATTTGGGATTCACTCTATCACGCGTGCGTTCAACCACGCGCGCCACAGACAATTAGTTTCCACAGAAACGGCACCACTGTCACGGCTGGCGGCCGAGCGAAGCCACGCCCACTTCGCGCCACGGTCAATTTTTTTCTCTCGTCTCTCTCCGCGCCTGCTGTACTCGTGTCGGTGCTGATCGCACGTGTATCAAGACTATCACTATCCCTTACTATTATCACAAGTTGATAAGTTGATAACAATAAAAAAAGTTGATACATTCACAACTGCTCACTATTCTCTTTTAATTTTTTTGCGAACATTTACTTTCCCATACTTGTGCATCAGAACACATTTGGTTATATTCATACATATTGTTTTGTTAGCATGTTATCAGGAATAAAACATTGCTGACGACTAAAGTTCAACAAAAAAGGTCAATTCTTAAGCAATTCTTCGAAATAGCATTCTTACTCAAAGTAGTTAGACAACGGTCTTTATCAAGTTATCAGATGAGGTTTATCAAGTTATCAGATGAGGTTGTGTGATATCGAAAAAGTGCACATTCTGTACAATTCGCAGGGAAATCGAAATTTGTGCATCACTAGGCAAGTGAATTGTGAATTGAGAAAAGGAGAAAATGACATTGGCAAGAGTACATAGTAACAACAATTTGAGGGTTCGAATCAAGCAGAAATCGATTCCAAAATTGCATTATTTTCACCTATTCATTCTGAGCCAGTACAAATTTTTTTTAATTAAAAAAAGTACTTCGGGAATTGATTCCTACTCATTCACTCTTCTTCTTTCTTTTCTTCACATTCTTTACCTCCACTCCCTCCTCTTCTTCTTCCTCCTCCTGTCCTCCCTTCCCCTTTCTGGTCTTGGCGTTCGATGCCGGACACGTCTCCTTCAGAAGGCAGTTCTGTAAGCAAGACCACCATAAGCCGTATGCCATTCCAAACTGACTATTTTCGTTATAATTAATTTCTTACAATATCTAAGCTTATAGCGAAGCAGCATTATTTTTTAACCTGCAGTAACGGAAAGTGTATCAAGATCGAACTGTTCAAAACTACCGTATACCTCGCACTTGGGCCTGACCGGCAGGCACCGTTGCTGCCCGAAGCCCACCATGAGCTTGTTCACGCGCGCCCACTCGTCCCTGAATCAAGCTTCCCTGGTAAATTCCAAAACTTCGGAACGAAAAAGATCAAGTTTCCCTGCAGATATTAACAAGTTCGGAACCGGAAAATGGCCGAAACAATAAATTACTCACTTGGGCAGAATGGCCTCGAGTTGTGTCATCGTCTGCTCGGGAGTCGAGGTGTTGATCCATCTAAACCAATCGATTGCTAAAGCAAGCAAAATGCATTAGTTGAAACATATGAGCGGCGGGATCGGAAGCGGGTGAAAGACACGATCGCTATGAGCATTTGCGCCATTTTGATGAAAAGGACATTTGGGATGTGATAATGCTGGAAACTGTGGCGGATTTGTTCACTTCTACATTACAGCGCAAATTTCCCATTGCACTCGGGTCTATCACCCTCGGAATCGCCCAAGTGCTGCTCACCCTAGTCGGTTCGAGATCCTGTGCACGTGTGTGTCCACTGCGATGCCCACCGTTTCGCCCCACGCAGTCTGCATAACCTACAATAAATCAATACGTATCAGGGTATACGTGTTCAAAACTACCGTATACCTACATCACATGAGAGCAGGAATACGGTATCACGAGACCATTGCACAACTGAATGTTTACTGCAACTCGAATACTACACATTATTATGGTTTTGTCCCAGAAATAACGATGGCAGTGGCTCGGATGCAACGGGTATTCAAAACAAAACTATACATGGGCAGGATCGTGAAAAAAAAACAAAGGCACTCTGCAAATGTAATGGGAGTTTTCAAGTTGAAAATGATAATTTTTGTGTGAACCAATCTGCACATGAAATTATTGTTTCGATTCCTACGCATGTATTATTACGGTAACACCAATATTGTACAACTGTACGTTTAATGCAATCCTGGTATTAGGTCAATAGAGCTGATTACAGTAATCAGATTGCGAAATGTTTCTCGAATAGGCACTCGACCGAACACTTCCACAATACCGCTACTCTGTCTTCACTGTATAACTTCAAACTTTACTGTAACCCTCATACCAATTAGATTCCAGTAGCATTAATCGCATTAATAATACGGTAACGAACTCACCAAATTCGCCATCTTCGGTCCGACGCCCTTCAGTTTGCAAAGTTCCCCGAACGTTCGCGGGATATCACCAGTGTAGTTGTCCTGAAAATCAGGAATGGAATTTTGGCACCGTACCAAAAGACGATTCGCAAATATTCGAGTACCTTGATCTCACTCGCTGCCTCCTGTAGGTGCTTTGCCTTGGTCTGAAATTAATGAACTGATTATTAATCAAAATAAGCTGGAGATTTAGTTCAATAATGTAGAGTGAGCACATTATCAATGTAGACAACTAGAACATACAGTAAACTCTACTACACTCTATTATATTTATTCTATATATATATATATATACGTAGTTAACTACAGCATGGCTCAATTATAATCACTAAAGTTATTTACTACCGTACCTTATAGAAGCTGACTGG
This sequence comes from Diplogasteroides magnus, assembly GCA_014805445.1. Lineage (NCBI taxonomy): Eukaryota > Metazoa > Nematoda > Chromadorea > Rhabditida > Diplogasteroididae > Diplogasteroides > Diplogasteroides magnus. Next base: position 13,331 of record JACMIF010001454.1, on the reverse strand, counting down.
ACACAGCAGCCTCTCCAGCTCCGCCCGATCCGTCCGAATGATGTTCTCCACTGTGTTGCCGTGCGCACGCAGTCTCTGCAAAATCACGCTTCTGACCCAGCGAACACAGTCATTGCTGGATACCGTAACTAGTTCAAAAAATTGCAAATACAGTCATTTTTCGCCCTGCTTCATCAGGTGTCTGACCCGGCGAACTAGAAACAAAGGGGTACTGTATCTACTAGATACTGTAACAGGTACAAAAAATTGCTCATTTTTATCTGTCATTTCTTGGTCTATTCGTCAGATGTTTGACCCACCCGACCGTATCTACCGTATACCTGCATGGCGGCCGCGTTCACTTCGTCTTTCGTCTGACTGGAGAGCATCAGCGCGACGAGAATCTGCCATCGCTGTACCTACAAAACATACATTTTTCGCATTTCTCGTATTTCAGAGCTCCGCGAATTTATAAGTAAAAAATATCATAGTTTTGCCGTATAATAAAAAAATACATTTTAAGAGCTACATTACCGTAATCTCCGAAATACCGTACCTCGGGCGTCGCTTCCCTGTCGTGTAGCATGTGACAGCCCATAGAGTCCACGGCTGCATCCTGAGCAGAAAATGAGCTTACGGTAACTGAGGATCATCGATTAATATTTTGCGGTAATCCCTCACCTGATTCTTCCTCATTTCCGCGATCGCGGCGAGATCCCGTCTCCAGATATCTTCAATGTCCGCTACCGTACTCTTCGCTACAGTAGCTCTGACTACCGTACTTCTCTTCTGAATCAAATATTCTTCGAGTTGCAGGAAATTCACGTTTTGAAACAAAGGTGCAGCTGTTCTGACTGTTCGCATTAGCGACATTTTTAGATCTTAAAACGTGTATCAAAGCGCAATTTAGTTTCTCTGATTCATTCCGGGCGATTAAAATCAGCTGGGAGAGACAATCACTACGAATGCACTTTGATACTCGCCCGATACTCATTTGAAAATGTCCAGTAAGGTTGGCAGTTAGACTTCGAGATCGATTATGTTTCACGGGATCAATAAGCGTGAGAAGGAAGGATATGTGAAACATAACCGAATACAAAGTCTAATTGCCAACCCTAGTCTCCAGTGACTCCCTCTCTCTCTCATTCGTCATAGACTACATGTTCAACTGAGTGAAGAAACAACAATGTTACTTTCGATCCGTAAAACCACTGGCGAAAATGCACGAACCTTAGACACAGGCACCTTCCTATTGCCTGCAATCTTGGTCGTGCTTGTCTCATCTGTACGAACCGTAACCTCTCCGCTCCCAGAGGCTACCGTACTCTCCGACATCGTTGCGAGAGTCGCCACTGCTCGACTTCGCGTCGCTACCATGAGCGTACGCAGGGCACGCGTCTTACTGTAACCTTCTTTCCAGGGCCTTCTTGGCAGTACAAGATACTGTAGCGACTGCAGCTAACAACTGTCATACTCAAGCATAAAGTTTTCATATTAAAATATATTTATCGCTTCGATCCTCTATAAAAGAGAGCGATAAATTCACCTTAACAAATAGCATTTTCTACAGAACATTACCAACAATGGATGCAATATTCGAGTACGTATGACAATAAAAGCTGACTACCGTTCGGGCTAAAACACAGAAATTCTGTTTTTACAGTCGCGTCGTGTTTTAAGACAGCAATTGAGCAAATAATAATGAGGCGAGCGGGAGTATGAGGAGAAACACATCGAATAGTGGCCAAAATGCATCATTAATAAAACAATTCCAAAAACAGTTGGCTTGAAATAACGAATTAACAGGCGAACGATCAAAACAAGTACAGTAACCGAGCAACGTGGCTAGTCAACGGACAAATGCTGGGGGAGGGGATTCACAGGATAAACGATAACGCGAGAAAAAGGCAAAAGAGCAAAGATCAAAGAGGGCGGAGCCATTCAAACAACAAAAGGCCGACAAAACAGAAGAAAATGCGTTGTTGTTGCGAAAACGAAGCCCTGCCATACGGTGGTTACACTGGGATTAGACTGAGGGATTGGAGGACAATTCAATTCGGTTACAAGGGTTACACTTCAATTGATATGCATGTATCGTGCGTGAGAGGCTCTAGTGGTTGAAGCTCTGTCTCGTCTAACGATTATTGATTGATTGATTAGCACGCAGCTACCGTAATCCTTCGATATCGACTCAGCTCTGCATCGATCGATACCGTATACCGCGTCACACGGCCGAGCCCTTGTTGCCGATCTTCGCCCACTGCAGGAACGAGTGGATAGTCCTGACGGGAATGTTGCGGGCGTTCGCCTGAAAAATCACAGTATTGATTTTTCATGGCTACAGTATGCCCAAATTCACAAAATCGGAGTATTGATTTATTTTAAGCGACTACAGTATGACCGAAAGTTCCCTTCAAGAGTTCTCCCTTCTCACCTTGATGTTCATGCCACGGTCGTCAGTGATGAGAACGACCGCGCGATGGATCGGGTTCTCCGAATCGAGTTCTGAAATCAAATATTAATAAATAAATCAGATTCGTGGCTCCATATTGATTGATGCCGTCACAGTGATAAAATCAGAAATATTATACGCACAGAGACTTATTCGATTGATCGCCACATTACATATAATATATACTAGCCGATGGACCAAGCAGGATGAAAACAGTTGAGGAAAAACCATAATTTTCCTTACCCTTCGGCAGCTTCGACAGTGGCGGTGGTGGCAGACAGTCAGCGAAGAGCGCGCACGCCTCCAGGATACGGTCATCGTTGACCTGAAAAGGAATGAAGATTACGGTAGTTTTCTTCCTCAGCAATCGAAAACAATTTAAATTCGCGCGATTATTTCAATTCGGAAAATTGGAATCGATCAACCCGCTGCCTGTAGGCAGGAATAAAACACTTGCGTAAAACATAAAATAGGCTAGTTCGCTCATAACGAAATCGGCTCTATTCTAATGCAAAACGATGATCATTTTCGCTCAGCAGGGTTGTGAGAAAAAAAAAATTCTTACAGGATGTTGTATTTATTGTGTCATAATAGTGCCCATGTAAGCCACGAAGGACAACGTTGCACTTAGCCTTAGGAACTGTCATATAGGAACGGTACTTTGCTCTGCCTAATGCCGAGTATGGGTGAAATTCCAACTTGTCGTGTTCCTAAATGACAGTTCCAAGGTGTCACGTTGAAGCCAGGAAGTGACCGTACTCCTTGCTATTCACGAATTTTTCCCCGGAAATGGCCGTACTCGGAGTGATACGGTACTCCTCGCCGGCCACGAGTTCGCCCCAGCATCTGACCCACCTTGCTCCCCAATGGCTCTGCGTCCTCATTGAGCATTGCGAACGCCAGTCGGACTCCCTTCGTCGTGAGCACGCCCATCTTCTGATGCTTCTCCCTCGCACGATCCTTCATCCAACTGCAAATCCGGCAATTAGTAAGGATTACGGTAATACCATCCCAATTAACGGACCTGACTGCGGTCCTGGACTGGGAGGTGACCAGCGCTGCATGAGAAGAATCAGGCGCTGCTTCGCCGGAGAGGAAGGCCGGGTCACGACCCTAAATCAGGAGCGGTGTTTGTTGCACATTAAAACACTACCTTAATCCAATGATTCAAACGGAGCGTACCTGTGACAGGCCCACGAGCTCGTCTAGAACCGTCGTTGGGACCAGGATGCTGAATCTGAAAAGGCAGACTTCATGAGTGAGTTTGTCCCACTGTACTCGTGTGTGCGTCACAAGTTTGTCCCCGTGAACTGATCTACCGTACCCCCATGTAAATCATAAGTTTGCCCCATTAACTGACCTGCCGGACTCGAGGATCTTCTCCACAAGGGGCAGCGACTCGACGTAGACATTCGTGTCCAGTGCAACGAACGACGGCCGCACGACAATGAGACGGCGGGTGGGGTGATGGTTTGAGGGCGGCTGAACAGGAGGAGGTATGGTAAATAGGAGTATGACCCAAGTAACAAGTTACAGTAGTACTCTATTCAATCAATATCTCGCCCAATGAACCCATGAAGAAGAACTGTAACTACAGTAATCGTTCATACCGGACTGAGACTCGCTTCCTCCCTCCGTCTCATCCTCTCTCGCTCCTCCCTCTCCTCCTCTTCATCGAACGTGTCCGTGGCCTGCAATCAATCGATGCTTGTGGAGAAAGAAAGGCTCTAGCAGCGATTTCTGGGTTATCACGTGAAAATATAACCAACAATCTAAAGACTCTCATCGGGAAAATGCAGAGTAACGGTATAATAAAACAATAAATGAGACATATGGTTGGGCGATTGACTGAGTAAGCGTATTCGTCATCTGTTCGCCGTGTGGTCATCTCTAGCCAGAGAAAAACGACCGGGAGAATTAGAAACAAGGAATGCTCTTACTAAGCCAGTCTCCAATGGAGACTTTCATCGATATTTAGAGGATATGGTATCTCAAAATCTCTCCCCACCTCGAATCGCTTCCGCTCCACCGAGTACGAGACCGGGGTGGCATCGGCTCCATCCAGAAACTCGGCCAACACGAAGAGAGAACGGAGACGAATGTGAAGGGCGCACAGGGAGGGAGACTGCAAAATAAATTATAAAATTAGAAAGATAATCAGACTGCAAAGAAACATGCACATGACAATGATCGTCAAAAATGACCAAGCCACTAGACAAACATCAGACTAGGCTGTGCTCTATAGTGCTGTCACATACTTCAATTATAACGCGTTTTTGACCATAACCAGCATGTATAACGTATAAGGACCCGTTGATTGTTGAAGATGGCCATTGCCATTCATTTCCGGTTGCAGCCTCGTTGTAAAAATACTCATTATTTGCTGTTTTCAATTATTCTCGTTTACTCAAACTTAATACATTAAATTCCCCACTGAAGTTTCAGTATTCAAGAAATAATGCTCGTTCCTTCACTATGTTTCATGTGTGGACGACATGAGCGTCATGGCTGCTTGCGCCATGAGGGTGAAATGGACGCTTGCGTTACAGTGACGAAAACGATGGCGCATCCGTCCACGTCACCACTACGGCGCAAAAGTCCTGAGCGTACTTGTCGTCCATCCGTTACGAATACGCAGTTAAGGAACGTTTAAACTTTCTTGAATGCTAAATTTTAGTTGGGAATTTAATGTTCCACGAAACTACAGTAATTGGTGACAGTAACGGGTGAGCGCTTTTCCAACGAGGCTGCAAACCAGAAATCAAATGGAAATAGATACAAGAATGAAAAATTATGAAATTATCTGCAAATTTCAAGGGAGTCACTCTGCAGATTGAAAACTTTATATTCTTTATTATATTAAAGTTATTGCCACGATCCCTGCCAATGTATCGCAGTGACACTTATCTTTTGACTATATCCAACATGTGTTACGAATCAGAGTTGGCAGTGGTTATGTCTCAAGGTAACAATATATTTCCAGATATAATTATACATGATACATAACCGATTTCACATACTTGCCAACCATATTACGAATACACGGAGTAGATACTCTCACTCTTTCTTGAATACGAACATTTTAGTGGGGGTATTTATTCTGTTCTGCGTTGGATACGGTAATTGATGACTGTAAAGGGTGAGTGTTTTTCTAATGAGTCTGCAACCAGAAATCAACTGGTGGTAATATTATTCATGTAAACGGAGTGAGACTCAGCCCCCGTTATGGTGAAGGTGAAACTTATTCAAATCATGACTAATGGTCAGAGGAGCGACAAAATTGCAGAAAGGGTTCGTACTCCTTATATTTCAATTTACAAGAATAATAGCCATCTCATATAAGCAACTACTCAATTTCTAAAATGAATAGTTTTTTTTTTCATTCTCTTGAGCGCTTCCCTCTGCATTTGCACTACCTTATTTTTCATTGGAAAGAGAAGCGAGTGTCTGGTGGAATTTCTAAATTGTCAATTTCGAAATCCCACCTCCATCCTGCCATCGGGAAAGGAGAAGTGCTTGGGCTGCGAGCCGAACGATGCAGTGAACGAGGCGAGAAGGAGACTCTCCGGCAGAACTGCGCGCGACGAGATGTCTGCAATTGTTATTGTAGTTTAATTATATTATTTTGAAATATTTGATTCGTTCAGCACTATTGTAACAAACCTTCAGGAATTCCAACCCACTTCAACTACTATTGTTATCACTTTTCATAAGATTACACGCCAAGATCGAAAATTAATGCACACTTTGGCATATATTTTGATTGTGTGGCCCAAATTCACCTCTAATAAAAACAAAATAAATATTTTATTTATTTTTGACTTTTGAACGCCGTTTTCTGAACTGGTGGACCCGGGAACAAGTACGAGGCACATTTCACATTGAAAACATTTCGTACGGCAACATACACCAAAGAGAACTGCTATAGAATTATTTCAATGATGACGAAAGTGAGCAGGATCAAAAATGCATGCGCACTTTAGCATATATTTACGTGTGGCCCAAATTCACCCATTACAGAAATAAAATATATATTTTAAAATAACAATAATAAAAACTGTCCCACCTGAGCTATCCACATTCTCCTCGATCCTCGCCAGCACGCCCTCTCCCTCCAGTCGCTCTATCGTATTCGCCACCTGGAGTATTAGGACATGCAGCATTCGGAGGTTACGGTACTCAGACATTCATGATTCAGGAGCTACGGTATTCAGTGATCATTCATACTTTGATCCGTCTTATTGTCATGACTAGATCATTCGTCTGATGGAATAAAGGATGAGAATAAGATCAAGACAATTACAGCATACACGCAATTCCGTACGGGACGCAGAACAAATCAAATACCGTACCTCAGCCAGTGCGCTCCATAGGCTGAGCTTGGGCAGCAGCTGCAGATCGAGCGGCTTCAGGCGGTCCTGCAATTAAATGTTCCTCTAGATATAGCGATTCCGAACTTGCGTCATATAATGGAAATATCGAAACCTACTTGATGCGCGTAGAGTGCGAATGCAGCCGCGGATGAGAGCCATTCAGATAGGATGAAGAGCGCGGGAAGTACTCTGCAACACAATCATTTGATAAATTTTTAAACAACCACGTCATAGCCCAGCAACAACCCCGTATGAAACTCTGAGCAGATATAGCTGCATAGTGACGCATCAATTCACATGGTAATACTATTCTCTTACAGCAATCAATCGTTAATATATAAACGAACTTCTCGTTCATTCAATGAAAAAAAATCACATCTTTAGCAAAACATAATATTTATTGCGGAACCCCAAAAACTCCTTCGCAATGCGTTTGCATTCAAAAAAATTTTTGTGTCACCCCTCGTGCCGGTATTCATTTTCCACACGTCCGCATAGGAATAACTATTGCCAGTAAAAGCTATCCGAAAATACTACTACCTAAAGCTCCCCGCACGCGAAAAACGGTTATGGTATGGAATTGTTTAAGATTTAACTTTGTGTGACAACACATCCATCATACTAACATAGTATGAAACTCTAAGCTGCTATAAAACCATTGTGATACGTCAATTCAGGTGTTGAGAAAACAATTGCCTCAAACTCAAGCAAGTCCAGTGACCCTGTCCCCATGGTCAACCGAGATAACGATAAGCGAAAAATACATTGGTAACTACAGTAACCCTCAGCTACGGTAGTCTTAATCCATGCAGTTCGACTATTACAGTAACCCCTAACGCCCACCTCAACAGGTCTTCCTGTGCCTCAGTGTCTCCTCTCAGCAATCCCTCCAACTGTGGCAGCGATTTCCTGCAAATACTCAACCCCGTGATTTCGTGATTCCAGTCAGGCATATAACAACCGCTAATGAGAAAAAACAATCGAGATAGATAGTTGATCCTATGGATACTCAAAAAATATCTTGAAAACACATGATTACTTCCTACCGATACACCTAGGCAACCCTGTGATTTCGTGCTTCACGTCAAGCATATAACAACAGATAATGGGAAAAAGCGATAGTACGTTCTTATGGTAGCATTTATACAAATTGAAAAAATGCACGGTTGCTTCCTAGCGCTATAGCTACAGTACCTCCCTTCGTTATCCAAACAATCCCTTCAAGACTCACCTCACTACTTCCAGTAGGATGGCCAGCAGGGTCAGCACCGTACGAATCGTCGTGTTCGTGTGTGCCGAATACTCGTCTTTTGTAGAAGAAGCTGAACAACATCGAACAATTTCGGCTACCGTATACCAGAAATAATCGTTGCAAGAGCTCAATAGAAGGCATGGACACAGTATCGCAGCTTTTGGCAAGTTACAGTAACCTGACAATCGTTCCTTACCCGACGACGCGTGTACTGCGTAGATCAGCAGTGCAGCCAACTGCACGAGTTGCGCTGCGGACAGCGGACAGTCATCCCGGGTGATCAGTTCCCTGAATCAGGGTGGGATTTGAAATTGAACTTTGGCTCGAAATAGCGAGACTACGGTGGTGGTGAACTCACTTGAGCTGCGCGAAGAGCCTTGCTGCAGCGGACGGGAATCTGAACGGGCGCAATAAAATAATACTGACATTTCGTACCAACCAAGCTATGAAGTGGTGGTATCTAAAATTGTTACCGCCGTTTGGTTTGAATTGAATGTTTCAGAACTAAGTTCCATAATCCATCAGGCTTGGCCTGCCTAGTTGAGAGATAACAGAGTTCTAAAATGTAATGGTACTAAAAACGAGAGACCCAAAATCTTCTGGTTATAAAAGATGCAGGTTCTAGATATACCTGTTCTAATATTGTAGTTCTAACTAATTAGGGATACTACGAAGGAGTATGAAAGGAATCAGACTCCCAAACAGTAACACATTTATAATTCATGGTTGAAACACGCTTTCACCAGTTTTCGAACGAAAATGAGGAAACTATCAATAAGAGCTACTGAAATCTGTCTTGATCGAATCTCTTGCACCACTGTCTATAATGTAGTAACTGTAACTTTTATACGTTCGATTCATTTTCCTTCTTGAATTGGCGTATAAATCTATCTATCTACCCTACCCACCTCTCCATTCCAATCTTGCTGTTCAACATCGCGACCACGTATACAATGTACGAGACGCAGCGACGGTGCAGCTGAACAATAATGCGAATTTAGAAAGATCGACTATCGTAACACGAATCGCCAACTAATCTGTTACATTGGCAATTCTTTTCTTTATTTCGAGCTAGTATGTCGCATTCAGGAATAAGGTGCACCATATCTGTCTGTTCACTCATTCCGAACTGTTCTCGATGACAAGCGAAGGAGAATGAGCCACTAATGCGTAGAGATAGAAAAGTTGCATTCTATTCCCTAATGTGACACCCTACCGTAACCCGAATCGTTAACTGACCTGACTGCTGTCCGACTCGGCAAAGATCTGCAGTGCTTGTGGCAGGCGGCCGTCCGGTCGTTCCTGCCTGGAAGGGGAGAATAAGCTACTGTAATCTGGAAGTCGTTGTTGGAGTACTCTCGTACCTGCCATCCACGTCTATCCATATCTCGCGTGGTCGATCCTCGCGCTCCGATAGGTCCACCTGCAAACATGGAAGATTCGTGCCACAGCTCGTCAAGAAGAATTCAGTGCAAGAAATCGACGCAATGACTTCTAGGTCTCATATATATATTTTAACGTCAGAATATGAGCGCTATCGTTTCCACGCAAACGCTACAATGAAGAACGCATTGTAAGCAATCTACATAATGACATCTCTACTGATTCTTGTGTCAAAATATGAATCACTACTTCTTTTCATGTAAACGCTTTGTGCAATAGTTGTATTCATACAATATTGATGTCCTACAGTATCTTACAGTGATCACCAGTACATAACTCTACAGTACAAAAAAAACAAGATTTGTGCTACAGCTCGTTAAGAAGACTACTAGTCACTACGATTATCGTTCCAATTAAGTTCTACTTTCCATATAAACTAACCATCACTTGTGCACTAGCTGTATTCACCCTATGTTGCTGTCTTATAGTAACCTACAGTAAGCACCAATATAGTCCTCTACCATACAACATGGAAGATTCGTGCCACAGCGTGTCAAGAAAAATGCGTTGCAAGAAATCAACGCAATGACATCTCGGGTTGTTCTTGAACGTCAAAATATAAACCACTGCTAGTTTTCATGCAAACTCGTTGGGCAACCTCTGTATTCATCCAATATTGCTTTCTAAACTACACTGGCTATTCTACATTGATAACCTGCGCATATCGCTACCACGCAAACACGGAAGATTCGTGTGACAGCTCGTCAAGAAGACTGCTAGTCAGTACCATTATCGTTGCGACGTTGGTTGCGGATTCACTAATTTCAATATAAATGAACCATCATATGCGCATTAGCTGTATTCATCCAATATAGGTATGCTACAGTACCCACAGTGACCACAAGTACAGTACTCTACCGTACCTCAGCCTGCACTCTTCCCATCTGCTTGTCCAGCAGTCCCTCGTACTTCTCGCCCTTCTTGATGGCTGCAGCTGCTCTCTGGACGAACCTGAATTTCAGGGATCAAAATAGATTCGAATTCAAATTTACCCACCGTTCCCTCGTCGCTTCGTACGGATGCGACGCGGTCATGGCCCGCACGCAGAAGAAGAACTCGTTCAGCACGCGCTCCTACAACGACAATCGGGTTACGGTGGCGGGCACGTTGCCAAGGCGGAGCCCCGTTGCTTTTTGGAATTCCAGACCGCGATGCGTTTATTTGATGCGCCGCGGTCGAGAATTGGGATAGAAAAAAGCAACGAAGCTCCGGAAACCACACGCAGAAAGTAGGCATGGAAGCGGGGAAATTGAGATAGCAGAGATAAGTTCTGGAGAAGAAAATCTCTACTCTCATCAAGTATAATCTGAAAAAAACAATACGCAAGCATTATTAGCAGTACAAGCAGACATTCCAGAATCCCAACGATCAAGCAGAGGGGGTTTTTATAATATTTCATTCCTAAAAAGACATAGCACATCCCAAGCAGGTTAGAGTGGTGAATGAGGGAATCGGAGAGGTTAACAGGGCGGGAAATTTTTTTTAAAAATGCGGGAAATTTGAAATTCGCCCTGTTCACCTTCCAAGAGTCTATCTATCATCCAGCCGAAACGCCGACACCGCTACCCAACACCAAGGCTGATAGAGACAGAAAGGATAGATTGGAGATGGAACGAAGGGGGATTTACAGTATATGCACCGCGTACCGTAACCAACCGCAAGGGGTACAGTATGGAAAGAGGACATATAAGAGGTCAGTGCAATGGATATTTGCGATGTTATGGTGAAATGGACACTTGCGCCATTAGAATGACGACAATGATGGTACATCTGTCCATTTCACCACTATGGCGCAAATGCCCATGATGCTCCTGTCTTTCACCCGGATAGGATACGGTATTCGGTGTGTGTACGGTAGTAACCTGTCTAGTGTTCGACAGCACAGCGAGCGGAGTGAGCCTCGCACGCCGGAAACTCCGGTATAACATCTACAAAATGACTTTGGCATTTGGTGTGGCTGGTAACCGGCTTCCGTTACCGTAATTGGACTTACCCCTACAATGCCTACGGTAGTAATGTGTTTTGCTTACCGTAAGACTTACCCCGAGAGTTAAGGCAACAAGATGCGGAACTACTGCAGATGCCCGGACCTTAGTGCACCGTAGGTTACAGTAGTATACAGTCGTTTGCCGTAGGATTACTGTAGCTGGACAGGATACTACTGTAACATGCAATACACAAGAGCTGCGGGCTTCAGCAGAAGTACGCCAAGATGCTTACAAAAGCCATTCGTGCATAAATGTCACGAAAAGCGCGCAAGAAGCGAGGTAGAGAGAGAGTGGGTGCATCGGTCAGGCAAGAATGAACTCCAATTCACATGTGTCAGACAAATGAGAATGGGGAGAGATCAATCATCACAAAGATCAAAGATCAAACTACAGACCTGGTAGAAAGAGAGGACCGCCAGTTGGTTGTACGTGTGGCCATTGGAGGGCAGGAGCAGCGACGCTTGCAGGTAGTACCTAAACTCGGGGTACTTCTGCTGAAACCTGGACACTATCATATTATAGGTTACTGTATATATTACCACAATACAGTAACCCTACCGTAATCATACAGTATTCTACAGTAAACAAATAATTCCAAAGTGAGTATGCTAGATTTCCCGAAAATACGAGTCTGGGCCTCTGCGGAAAATCTGCACTCGGACTTTCCAACGTAATTCTGGAGTACGGTATCTACCAAGAAAAATATCTTCGTGCTCACTTTTGCGACTCCGCGTAGTTGTCGTCGCCCGAGACAGTCGATCGGTACCTGGAAAATCAATCGATATTGCATAGTACGGTAGGAAAGGATACTGTATGTCGTGAAGCGATCAATTACCTGTACAAGTCTCCGATGCATACGAGATGACGGGCCAGGGACAGGTATCCAACCTTAACGAATATTTGGGGTCCGCAATACATATGTTTAGATATGGATTATTTGGTCCCGTATTTGACGAGCAAATTACTTTCTACAACATCCACGGCTATTTCCCGAGGTCATGAAACCGGTAATCACCTGTGTGACGATAGCATTTTTGAAATGATACTGTCACTTTCATGGAAAAAATACAAAACACGTAAGAAGAACCCGTTCAGCACGCGCTGTTACAACGACAATCGGGCTACGGTACCTTTGCCTCCTTCGACTCTTCCTCGCCCAACACGGAAGCCTTCGTAACCGCTGCATCCAGTGTCTAAAATGGTAAAGACTTAACTGGTAATTTGAATAGACGTTTCCCCATGCATGGACAGGGTACATGCCTGACATGCCCCCTGCGGGGTGGTCACGTTGATTTGCAAGGTGCTCACACAAACAATCGGTTCAATTACAGTGCAAAAAATGACTCATTTTCGCAATGCAGGATGGAATCGTGAATTTGACATAATCATGCTTTTATATGTTTTCCCCGCCAATTATCGATTGATTTCCCTCTGTGTCTCTGCACTCTCACCTGAGGCCACACTCCCTCGCTCCACGGCAGTTTCTCCTCCAGCCGCACACCCAGTGCCTCCTCGTACGACTTGATCACGCGCGCGTAGAAGTCGAGGCCCTACAAAAGCAGTTTTGTTTCCCACCACGAATTCGATTACGGTAGAATATTCTAAGATTACGAAATCTCACATCTTGGATTAGCCTCAGGAGCAGCTTTCGGAACTGCGCAGCCTCTACGCTCGACGAATTGGAACAGCACTTGAGAGTCTGAAGCATGCATTTATTTTTTGCTAATAGTTGTAGATTAGGGGTGGCAGAATGATCGAGAGAGTGCATTCCGTCTCTCTGTGCTCTCCATCGTGCGGTCGTGCCCGGCGCAAAGGGACGACCGCAAGATGGAGAGCACAGAGAG
>JACMIF010001453.1:6836-21925 GCA_014805445.1 Diplogasteroides magnus | reverse complement strand
CTTTGCAAAACAGTTGCACAGGAGAGGTATCGAACTCACAAGCCGTGGAACCAGAGACGACCGCTCAACCGCTGCGCCAACCGAATAGATGCTTTTGCTTGCCTCTGGTACCGAGCTCATTCATGAGATGCCATCCCTGGTTTCGCGCACTAAAACGCCAATAAAAGTACGAAAACGGGTTTCTGGTGGGCTGTAACGTCCTTGTATACTATCTAGGCATCGTTTCTACCCATTTCGGAACATATGTCACATATTCGAGCACTTTTTATTTTGCGACCTTTGCGACCTCATAAGTCGCGACCTAGGGCGATATCTGTGGATTTGAAGGCATTCCGCACTTCGTCTAGGATGTATCTACAAGGTTTAGTATACCAGACCTCTCATATCCAGCCGATCCTAAAAGGCACTCCTTGTGAGAAGAGGAGGTTGAGAGGAATGAGAGTCGACCGCCCGCGACGAATGACTCCGAGTAGAATGTCAGACCGACTGTCAGATAGAAATGTTTGTGTCCTGTTGATTTGAGCCATTTCGCTATTGTGATCTATGAGATATCGTGTAATTTGAATTAGAAATTTATAGATATATTGGTGACGTGTATTTTGTATAGACTGTGTTCAGTCTTCTGATCAGAAGCAATAGAACATGGCATCGCAGGGTCTCGTCTGGCAAGTGTAGTGGTGCGCCTCCTTCTTCACACAATCGGCCGTCGTCCTGCAAACAACGTTGTTTTCCTGGATATAATATATATAGTATGAGGAGATATACCCACCAGGTACTCTTGAATCCCGTAGTTTGCTGCGAGTATACACAGTTTCCCACTCCGTTCGGGTTGAACCCATACGGGCTCACGTACGGGTTTGTGGACTAAAAGAAATTGATGTTTTTATATGTTTTTGGTGATTCGGGTTCGCAATTTTGCTGTTCGCAGAAAGAAGAATATCATCTTACATTGTCCTCCCAAGCCCACACTCCATTCACACGTTCGTAGCCAATCCAATACGAAGTCTTGCTTGGGAACTCTGAATTTGCAAACTGTTGAAAGCAGTAGCAGCCTAACCACATTTAAAATCTCGCGTACTTTCGAAAAATACAGTTCATGAAGAGCCCATTTCAATTTCGTGTTTTTGTGTATGCATTTTAAAGAGATATTCATGTGGCTAGGGGTTGAAAGTTTGTATGCGAAATCTGGAATGTTTCAGTGACAATCAAGGTTATATAGCTATCGTGAAACATAACCGATCTCTCATACAACCTGATAACCCTAGTGCACGGAAACGTACGTTGCATGAGGAAGAACTGTTTGTCGGAGTCGTGAATAGCGGGCAGAATACCTCCGTTGTGTTTGCAAGCGCTCTTGGCAGCGATTTCCGATACCTTGACGTCGAACGATTCGTAGCATCCACCTGTGCTTGTAATGATCTTATGAACATTAAGGTTTACCGAAATTTTCAGTCCTCTGCCAGTTAACTATTGATACTGAAAAATAGAGTTCAGAAGAAGTTTTCGTTTAGGCTAGAGAGGTTTGCATTTTCACGTATAGTTTCAAATACGATCAAATACGAAAAAGAAAAAGAAACGTAGTATGTATTGGACTGATTATATTTTCCATAATACGCAACTCGCAAAGGATAAGACCAAATTCAAATTTTCAAGAAACACGCATTTTGATCAATCTAGTGTACCTGAAGGAACGTTTCTCTTATTTGAATTTTCCGCATACGATTGTACAGCGAGATTGTTCGGGTTGCAGAAGCAGTTTACTGAAAGATATTTTACATAATTCGTGTTACTATCACGATAGTGAAATATGTTTAGGAAATACTCACTATCACAAAATGCTTGGATGATATCGTTGAAGTCAAGATCAGAATCCTTGCTGTTTGTGAAGAAGTAGCCCGGAGAGGCGAGGTCCACCAGGTCAGGATTAGGCGGATTATCAGTCTGGACGTAGCCTACGATCATCAGAACAGATGTTGTATTATACCGTAATTCTACCCAACCAATCACTATGATGATGCCTCCTCCGGTCTTGAAATCGAGAGCTGCCTTGTAGTCTCCTGGGCTGAATATATTCGTTAACATTTCGTACCGACAGTCACAATATATTATATTGCACAGT
Organism: Diplogasteroides magnus; assembly: GCA_014805445.1. Classification (NCBI taxonomy): domain Eukaryota; kingdom Metazoa; phylum Nematoda; class Chromadorea; order Rhabditida; family Diplogasteroididae; genus Diplogasteroides; species Diplogasteroides magnus. The sequence continues at coordinate 19,806 of JACMIF010001453.1, read as the reverse complement.
GATTGTGCACGCGACGCTTTAATGATAGTTCGGGATTTCTAATACCTTCGGCATATGCACGCTTTATTACTCATTCTAACTGAACTGTTGCTCTAGTCTATTTATCTCGCATTTGAAACATATCCCGTAACGACGAAATAGCACGTAAAAATGAGAGACCAGGGTGGCACCCAGGTATGATCCGCGTACTAGGGATAACAGTTCGGATAGGATGCATAATACCGGGGATATGAAAATCTGGTAGCGGCCGCATGGCAAAAAACAGCTTCATAATGCCGAAATGTGCCTGCAACACTTTCTATTGGCAACTCCCTCACTCTTACAACAATGTCATTTATTGTGTGGTTTTTATTAAACACTTACCTGTAGGTGCTTGCCATGATGATAATGACTTGTCGCCGTTTAATGGATGGATCTACCTGGTGTGTATCAAGGATGTTCTTAGCCACTCCGATCGCCCTGGATGAAACACAATATTTTCTATTAGAGTGCCAGGAAAATATTTGCTATTAGGGTACATTTTTTTTGGTTAAAAAATATATCGACTGAAGCACCGTAGGGTTCTCTTATCGAGACGTTATTGACAACCCGAGCAAAAGGGCAACATCACCAAAGGAATGCTTCAACAAATTCTCAAATTCCACGCTTGAGGTATGCAGTCTATATGGATCTCATATTGGGCATTTAAAATCAAAACGTTAGATGGTGTGTCTGGGCAATTTCCCCCGTTTTCGCGGGCTGTTAACAACGACTCGATGAGAGACATCTATTGTCGAGTTCATCTATCAAGCACCTACTTGGAGATGTTGAGTGCGTCGGTTTCAATGGCTGGTAGCTCCACATTCATGATAGAGTCAATGGTAGTGAGATTGCCAAAATTGCCAAGAATCTGAAAAAGTATATCATCAGATGAACAGTATATTTTCATTTGTCTTCGTTACCGTTGTATTTTGAGAGAATGCAACGATAGCCGCACGTGAGAAGAAACGGCCGGACGGATCGGGCATGAGGTTGATTTGAGTGAGAGAGGCTTGCGTCAGGGCCAAGTTCTAAATTGATATCGTCGAGAAGCGTTGACTTTACACGTTCTGAGGAGTCGGTCGCACATAAACCTTTATGGGACCCCCCCCCCCTTTATTGACCGAATAGATGCTTGCATTCGGAATATTTCAACCTGTTTTCTCTATGGACTAACCGCGTACGCTCCATCCTTGCCCATGTCCTTTGAGATATCGATTAGAGAGACGATGTCCAGCCAGATGGTTGACCAGTCGCCGCAATTACAGTATAGCTGCGGGTCAGGTTGAGGCGTTCCTGTGACGACTTTCTATTAAGTTCACGCCTCTATGAAAGCAGAGCGAGATGCTCATCTTCTATCGTGTTTCATCCTCACAGCTCTAACTGATTGATGTATAACCTGCAGCTTTTGTGGAAGGCTCCTCGGAAGGGAAATCAGGAGTGTATGTGGAATCAGGATCATCCCAAAGGGCGGCTTTAGACTGTATTCCTAAATGCCACAATCTATCCTAAAAAGTAAGGTTGGTGAAGGAAGACGTTTCTCTGCCGATGGATGCACGGTAATCTTATTTCTAACGTCTTTACTGAAAACTATCAATTCATCTACAGCTCCTCCATTCTTCCTACCTAATGCAAATAGACCTATCGATAGCTTATACCACTGATAGTTGTAAGTACGCACTCACCATAACAACTAGCCAACAAAACGAGTATTTGTACTAATGCTCTCATTACGGAAGCAAGTACTGCCTGAAAAGGGTTCACCAATCTCAAAAAGGCAACAGAGACCAACTAACGCCGCTGGAAACATATTAAAGCCAGAATGTTTAGTCTAGTAATAGATAAGCTTGATTCTGCACCCATTTGAGGGGGAGGGATCAGTCACAAGAGACATTACATGACGTTAAGATAACACTTGAAATTAGGGCGTGGTCATGCGTTTTGAGTGAAGGTTTGTAACACATCATTGTGACATGAATATGAGAGCACATGATTTCAGACGGGTGAAAGGCAACAGCCTAGAAACATAGCGCCATAAGCGGGAAATTTTCACATGAACCATCATGAAATTGTTATTAGTGTGGGGGACCGAATACTAGTTGCATTTTCAGTTTTCGCATCATTCTCTCTTGGTGCCCTGTCGTATCTCAGTAAGAGAAAACCGCACGGGGAAGAGTAACGACGAAGAGTGGACCGAATATTCGGTATTCGGTCCACTCTTCGTGGCCGAATATTTATATAAAAAATAAGATTCTTTTGAAAGACACTCTAAAATTAAGCGGCGCTTTAATTAGTCGAAACGCTGTAAATCGAAAGAGTTAAAAATTCACTAAATTGACTCGTGAGACTCATAACGTATATTTCACACGACAATCCAGCTTGGCTTGAAGCGACGAATACCAAACGTCGTTCGGGAAATGCACTCGCTGTACGTACAGCGGAATTCATCGGACGAAATTAATGAGCCCTTATTATCGAGTGGTGAAACATACATATTGGCCTTAAAATAGCAGAGATGCGCTCTTCGTCACTGCACCATTCTTCATATTTTCCGCCCACCGCCATTGTGTCATACTCCGGCGCGAGTGCGCAGTTCAGCCTCGATAAGCACTCAGACAATTGTAACATTGCAAATGCGAAAGCTATGCTCGAATAACTAGTCATACCACTGCAATTGTTGTGTGGCGAATGCATGTTGCGGTTTTTGGTGTGAATGGCTTATTCAACTAGATGAATCGCCGTGTTGAGGGTCTTATTGTTAAACTTATTTTAAATATGTAAGGAGTCCTCAATCTCTGACCATTGGAACGTGTTGCAATTTTGATCAAACAACCAGCTATCTTTCACAAGCGCCCACTCAGGAGCAGGTTAATTACCCAAAAAGTCCTAAACAGTCCACTTTTTCCTTGTTATCCCCAGAATGGCGGGGCAACATCAAGCTTATCGTTTTTATTAGAGTTGTCCTGACGTTTTCAAGGACGAACGATGACAGCAGATTAGAAATGACACTGACAAGTTGTCGTTGCTCTCTGACTCTTTGATTGTTTGAAATGGTTCAAAGAGTTCTTTTCGGTGCAGATATAGTTTCTTCTTCGTTAACGGACATATGCAGTTTCGTTTTACTGGACTCTATCTGTCTTGTGAATAGCTAACGATGAAGAATAATAAAGAAGAGAGGATATACGCATTTTTCCATACCTACGTCAACAAATTTACAGAGAGAAATAGGAGCATAATACGCCATTTTTCTTTTTAATTCTTCCTTATTCAACATAGAAACTTCTTCATACACCAACCTTACTCTGATTTCGATAGATTGTGGCAGATACTTTGGAATACGGAAAAGCGTTTTCCTGATATCTGGGATCCAGGGGTTCAAAAACGGTAAATTTTTCGGCATTCCTCTCCGCCGCGCGGTCGTCTATGAGGGAATGAGACAACTGCGCCGCGGAGAAGAATAACGACAAATTTATCGTTTTTGAACCTCTACTGGGATCCTGATCTCACTGACTCCGATCTAAGGTTGGTAGTTTGACTAGGTTTTCGGATATGTTTCACAGCTCTTATAAATTCATTATATGCAGCCACGGTGAAACATATCCGAAAACCTAGTCAAACTGCCAACCATACTCCGATCCCTTCGGTCATGTGCTGGATACCGTTGAGCCTGCCACAGCTGGGCTTGAAATTGTCAAATCCGACAATACCTCGAGTGGTTGTAGTTTGTGTTGTGGTTGGAGTTCGAGTAGACGCTGTTGTTATCACTTCCTTTGTTGTAGTCGCCACAGATGTAGTAGTAGGGAGAGTAGGAGCAATGGTTGTGTCTGGCCCACTGGTTGGCTCGGGTGGGGCATTTCCTTTAGAGTATGCTTTTTCACAACCACAATATTACACAACTCAATCAGATCCACTATATCTAAGCAAAAAATAAGCATTTCGTGAAACGTAAATTTTCTAGTAGGAGGTTCTAAAATATGGTGAGACAACCGCTCCGTTGATAAGAACGACGAAAAATTCACCGAATTTGAAGCCCCGCTATAAACATCCACGTTTCACAAAGTGCTTATGGTACTTGCTTAGGTTAGATATAGTGGATCTGATTGAGGGCAGAAAATCTTGGTAACGAAAAATTATACCTAAATATGTGAATTCGATTAAGAATGTCTCCGGATTTTTGCCAACAGCCGTCGGAGGTATAGAGGTGGGGTAATTGATCTGTGATCAAATTATTTCATCGTTGTACTACCGATATTACCTTGAGGGTTTCTGGCACGACGATGTTGTACGACGAAGCGTTACTGTTCGTTATTCTGCAACGAATAATCAAAGTCGTCCTTGGGATGTATTATATAACAAATATTCTGTGATTGATTAGCTTACGTGTAATCCCTGTAAATCTCATCGGCTACAGTCTCCGAATAGGTTTCCACGTAATGCTCAGAACTTGAAAGTGCGACGATGATGGGATTTACTCCAACGAGTCTGCAACCATAAACTATCTTGAATGAAATAATGTGACAAACTCATATCATTTTTACTATCCCATTAGGAAATGGCAGTGCACTAAGGTTGGCAGTTTGACTAGGTTTTCGGATATGTTTCACAGCTCATATAAATTCAATATATGTAGCCACGGTGAAACATATCCGAAAACATAGTCAAACTGCAAACCATACAGTGCACCCAATCGAAAATCGCCTGATATCGGAATAAAGCTTTACATGGATATATATTTTTTATATTCGATAAACTGACGCATTAGGGTCGTACGGCACGATGGTCAACACATTATCGGAGGCGTGCGAGTTCTGGAGATTGTTCGCCTTTCCACTGTTGGAGACAACGATCTTGTCCTTCCGCGACCAGTTGAGAGCTGCATAAAATTTATTTCCGATAAAACATTTCTTTTTACAATAATAATAAAGACATGATAAATTCCAGAATATGTATGACAAGAAACAGATTCCTATCTTGACTTACATTCTCTGTAGTCAGAAGTGACATAGAAAGTGGTGTATGTATTTGACGGAGAAAGTGGTGTGTTGTGAATAGTAACGATTGGCTCAAAAGCGAAGAAGATTTGGGGCAGAACTTCGTTCCTGAATCATGTTCCTGATAAAAACTCGCTTCTTTTTCTACTCGCTTTCATCAAATACAACGAAACTGAGACATTAGTTTTTTGCTACCAAAATGAAGAGACGCAACTTACGAGTAATTCGCCATAAGGAACAGTTCATCTTCACCGGTTCCAGCTCCACTGTAGAACGTGGTAATCGACTAAAATCACTCCATTGTTCCTAATTTCCCATGGAAAACTTGCATTCTTGCCCTTCAAAAAGGTGAATCGCATTCCACCACGAGGTGATACCATGGTGTACGAGACATCGCCAGTAAGTGAATGAGCAAGAGGCTTCAAATTTGGAAAGTGAAAAGGAAAGAGATGGATATTAAATAGGGGTTCGAAATCGGTAAATTTGTCGTCATTATTCTCCGTAGCATCGTTGTTTCACCGCTCGATAGACAACCATCTGCGAAGAAGAATGACGACAAATTTACCGGTTTAGAACCCCTGAATGATATGCCTAAGACTTACATCATCAATGACCGCAATGACATTAACAGAGGCTTGCACTAGAATGACGGTGAACTCGATTGTGCAGTCAAGCTAAATTGAGAATGTTTGTACTTTTACCGTAAAAAATAATCTTAAATCGATTAAAATTGTCTGCTAAGATCCGTGAAATGATCAAACCTCTCCAGTAATCCAAGACTGGTATGTCCATGTACTTGCAGCAGATTTACACTGTGTTTTATCGCTGGAGATGCTTGTGAAACTAAAACAAGGAACTTTTTGGGAAACTGAAACGTAGAAAAAAACACAAGTAAACGTTACAAATTGTGGTTCTATTATCTATGTATTATACATTGAATCTGGACAAACATCTATTGTCACCTGTAGCTAACAGATCAATAACCTCTCAGTAGTGTCACCGTCCTTGAAAAACAAGTTATCCGTGATGAGTGCGGCATCCTGATTTCCCTCCACAACAACACATGCCACTTTGTAACCAGATGATGGAATCTAACAAAGACTTTTCATTTTCATTAACCATATCGTAGACTTTCTTAGGAAACATGACTGAAAAATACCTGTCCGTTTTTCAGTTCCTGGCAAGTGTATGCAATGGAGTCCACGGAAACTGTACATATGAGCAGTAAGCACAACCCAAGAGTCAGAAGGTCCGCCATTGAGTGGATCCTTCGGTTCTTTATTCTGCAATAAAATCTACTTAGCTGTCGATGAGTAGGAATTTACACAAAAAGATCACAATCCTAATGAGTAACTGTATCGATTTCCAAACAGGGTGAGGTCTTGCTCCTTCGCGGACTCAAATCAAAAGTGGTCAGATGTGTGTTTCTTCTCTGTTGCGTGTTACCTCTCATGCTATCGAGGCAAGTAAAAAGATAAGCCCGGATGCTGCTCCCCATTGATGCGCCGATGACAAGACAGCGATAAACGTGGTAGTTTTGGGAGTGGCGTTGCTTTACGACAGCTGCGATAGGTCATTAATGAGAGCTTGTGACTTTAATGAGACAGACCAGCAATCTAGTTTGTCATGCTTCACAATGATCGAAAATCGAGGGGCCAATATTTTTGAAAAACGATACTAAAAATTGTGATGAAGCACATCCGAATTTGAGGTGCTATGAACTTTTTAGCAGAATATATAACTTCACAATTTTCTACCGTTCACAGAAAATTTGTCAAGTGGAGTGAAAGTTTTAGCCCGAAAAGCATGAGAATTTGTAACTTGGGTAGGTACTTCAATTTCAATAAGGAATTAGGAAGCTTCACGTGAAAAAGTTGATGCAGGATTACATTACTCTGAAGAAAAATGGTGTGATTCCCTCTTCCCACAAAATCATGCCCCATGCACAAACGGGTATTGAATAGAGAGACGGTACTTCTTTGCATCAACATTCTTACGGTGTCGTCAACGACGCGATCGAATCCAGTCGATAAGAGATTCTCGAACTCTTCAGAATACTTCTTCCATTAGAATTATATGGATTCCAAAATACGCTACAATGACGCAGAACGCACGCAGAACAATGATAAGCTTCTCTTCATGTATGCGAACTTTTCGCATTTCACTCCCATGATTTGAATGGAGTGTTGCTTGGTTTCAGGCATATAATTTGAAAATATCAACAGAAAAGCTCCTTTATTGCAACTTCGTCTTCAAAAACAGTAATATGTTGTATCACACGGCCGCAGTTCACAAGGATACACGTAGTCAGCCTTGATGATGTCCATGCAAGGAGCAGAGTGCCTGAAATTGATCAAATTGTTGATAATAGTTTTCTATTCGACTCTACCGCAAGACATAGCAACATGCCAATGTAATATACATTAGTTCGCGAATTTATTCAATACAATATCGTAAAGATCACTCTATATTCCGTTGCTTACCATAGTGATTTGAAGCCACTGTTTTGTTGGGAGTAAGTGCACGGTCCGACCGAGAAATCGTTGCTGGGATCCCAGTTGGTGTACGGATTTGTTGACTGAGGATGAAATATTTACGTAATGCAAAGTTGAATGGATTAACATGAGCTCCAGAACCAAAAAAACGTGAAAACGTTTTCAGCCAATTCTCTGAGGTCCAATGCTATGAAACTTCGAGTTGGCAAACAGCCACTTTTGAAACGGTTTGGCAATTATTGATATTTCTCTCCTTTGACCACAACAAACTCGTGGCAGCAACCAACGAATTGGCTGAAAACCTGTTTTGATGCCTTGTTTGGTTCCGCGACGCATGTCTGAAGCGTAAATAAACGGATAAGTATAAAAGAAAAAAAATGTTGCTTGGTATTGTACTGACTTTCTCCGTACTCACATTATCGGCCCATTGGTACGCTCCGTTGATTTTCTCGTACCCGATCCAGTAGGGGATCTTTGAACCAGCGAACACTGAATAACTTTATAAATTTATTCAAATGAGTAGTAGTCTCACATCCCATGAGGAAGAACTGTTTGTTGGAGTCGTGGGGGCATGCCATGATTCCATTCTTATTTCTGAAATGACTCCCTTTTGGGGCGAACTCTTCAACTTGCTTTTGTTCGCAATTTCATATTAATTGCTGCAAACTCTTAAGAAAACCTACGTGCAAGTGATCTTGGCTGCATGGTATACGGCTTTTGCTGTGATAGATTCGTAGCAGCCACCTGGAATTTTCTTTTACTTTTTTCTTGAGGGCGATCTTCTAAGACTGGATCTCTGGGTTTGGATGAGATTTGAACTTATGCCAACAGGCTTCAACTTACCCATGGGAGTGTTCCTCAACGATCCATTCGTATATGCCTCCTGTCCGAGAGGGCAATAGCAGTTTACTGAAAGAAATCCACCATGTTCACACGTTTGAATGAATTGTACAATGTGTTCAGGAAAAATGGTTGGTAGTTTGACCCCTTCTTGGGTTATGTTTCACGGAGTGTATATCTTCCAATACATAGTAGCTCTGAAACGTAACGCATAAAGTATTCAAACTGTCAGTCATTGCAGGATACTACGATAAATACCATGCAGATAGATAAATACGTTCGAGTACTGTGATGTTGAACTTCTAAGGACTGATGAAGCACTTTTTCTATTTAAACATCTCCATTAATATTTTTTTCATATTCACCATCGCATAGTGCCTGCATGATGGTGGGACCAGTAAAGTCATCCTCATCCAGTGTAGAGAATGTGTAGTAGGGACTGGCAATGGCCTCCAGTCCTGGCAAAGCGGACTCTCCTTGCTGCACGTATTCTGAACAAATGCAATTGATATATGGACAAAGTCTTGTTCACCATAAACTATATTTTTAGTACTTCTGCACGTATATATAATGATGTTATCAAGCTCGAGGAGACAATTTTTTAAATCTATTTTTTTAGATCAATAGCAGATGTCCTCACCAAATGTAATAATCGTTCCTCCATCTTCCTTGAACTGCGATGCGATCTTGCCTGGATCACTTGCGATGTCACTTCTGTCAACATTTATCTGTTTCACGTATTCCTTTTATCTTGAGTCGACAACTTTAGCTGCTAAACTTTCGGATTTTGGGATGGTATCGAAGAGATATTTTTAGAATGTATTCTACCTGAAAGAACTGGCGATAACCACAAGTGCCTGTTTCGTTCCCGTTCTGCTACCTGCGAGCAGCATGCCGTAGCCGATGTTTATGGCACTGAACGGTAAATTATGTACATTTTCCCCGGATTACTGCGCGAAACTGCGCTGGCAGCAATTCATAACTTGATGAAACATATGCTGATAACGAAAAAATCAAAAGAAAACTAACGAAGCAAGGTCGCTGGTGTTGGTTCCGTAGTAGGGAATGAAGATGTCATCGATGTCATCCCATGTACGAATGTGCTCGAGATCGTAGATTTTCTGAATTTTATGCATTTCAAATGTTTCGCACGTCATAAAGCTGGAAATAGGACCTGTGCCGTGTCTCCATACACAACAATGCCGGCTCTCGTCTGGAACCTGTAGTCGCCCAGGGAGAGATCGTAGAGAATCGATCGGATGACGGATTCAACCTGAACAATGCCACTTCGTATATGAATCTGTCAGGAAATGAGCTGCTTCTCGCATCGACTGCTGAATATGAGGACAGGAGATCAATTACTATACAATAACTCCACGAAAACAAAACACACACTTCTTTCAGCCCACCGAACTTCATTGCCTGCGAGGAATCCACCAGGAAGACGATGTCGATCCACATTGTGTGCGGGACGCAAGCGCAGTATTCGATTCCTGAGTGTTTTGCTTTTGTCGCATACTAGATATTTCACTGTTACGGAGTAATTGCCTTTGGATCAGTTTCCATTCACTGTTCAGAAATTCAACTAAGTGGTATTTTGACTACATTATGGCATATGTTTCACAGATAGTAAATATATCTTCAAACAGTAGCCTTGCAACAAAACCCATAAAAAATAGAATTTCCAACCATACAGTCAACCCACCTCCGTATTCAGTTCCATTTCCATTGTACTTGGTCGTAGTCGGCTGTACTCGCTGAGTGGTGGTCCTGGGCGGTTTTGGGGTGGTCACTTTAGTGGATGCGGCAGGCGTAGAAGATTGAATCGTAGCAGCAGACGTTACAGTTGTCGGCGCCGCGGTCGATGTGGGAGGAGGAACGTATTTGGTGGTGGTTTGTGCAGGAGATGATGTAGTGGTGGAGGATACCGCCGGACCTCCTCCATTAGTCGTGGAGGTTGGTATAGCCGCCGGTGTAGTCGTCACTCCAGGAGTGGTTGTGGTGTCTGGACCCCTGGTTGTTGGAGACGGCTCGGGCGGGACATTTCCTGAAACGAATATGTTTGGTGTTGCGCATATAAATTGTATTGTTATGGACTGGCAGTAGTCCTTCGAAACTAACGAAAAATAATACCCAAATATGTGAACTCGATTAGGAACGTCTCCGGATTCTTGCCGACAGATGACGCAGGTATGGAGGTCGGGTAGTTGATCTGAAATTAGCCTTACATTGCAAAAAATAAGAAGTAAATCAATATCTATTGTTGCAATTACGTTCGCTACACAGCTTCTTGAGCATAAAAGTAATAACAGAATGTAGCAGCGCACGAATACATATTCCACACACTTCGACATCGCGACGCGACCCAATATGACTTCAAAGAGAACGCTGTGGCATTTTTATCAGGGAGAAAGGCTCACTTTGAGAGTTTGGGGTACGACAATGTTGTAGGTAGAGGCGTTGTTGTTGGTGATACTGGAATATGTTTCACCAGCTGCATATAAACAGTTGGATCTACCGTGAACATTATCGCTTTGTTTGACTTTGCTTTAAAATAATCAATCTTCTCACGTGTAATCCTTGTAGATCTCATCTGCATCTGTCACGGAGTATGTCTCTACGAGGTGTTCGGAGCTTGATAGAGCGAAGATGATTGGATGTACCCCGACCAGTCTAAAAGAACGGTGAAGTGTGATCCCTGATATATGTAAAAATGGATTGTTATTTGCTCGAAATCAACAGGAATAATTCATACAACTATAAAACAGGTAATAATTCGGGAGGTGAACAAAATCTACATGGATATTTGCACCATAACGGTAAAGAGGAGAGATGCGCCTTCATTATCGTCATAATCATGGGCAAGTGTCCATTTTGCCATTATGGCGCAAACTTCCATTGCGTTCTTGACTTTCGCCCAACACTCACGCATTTGGATCATATGGCACGATGGTGATCACATTATCGGCTGCGTGTGAGTTCTGCAGATTGCTGGCCTTTCCACTGTTGGAGACTATCAACTTCTGCTTTCTTGACCAGTCTTCAAGTGCTGAAATCAATTGTAAGTTTAATTACAGTTTCCTAAAATGTTTTTATGTCGTTTCCTAACGCAAATAGTATATATTTTTAATTCGACACTGTCTTTTTTCAATTATGATGAAGAAATTTGAAAAGTAATTTGTTTGCTGACATACTTTCTTTGTAATCAGAAGTGACGGAAAAACTGGTGAAACCCGTCTGCGGTGAATTGTGAATGGTGACGATGGGCTCGAATGCGAAGTAAATTGAAGGCAGATCGGCATTTCTGAAGCTTATTTCACTTATTGTTAGATTCGCCTTTTCATGTTTTTTTTACAACTTAATTGTGTGTGTCGCTTTCGCTCACTATCAACCGCAGCGTTTTCGTTACTTAACAAAACATTGAAACATACGAGTAATTCGCCATAAAGAATTGTTCGTCTTCGCCTATTCCTGCGCCACTGTAGAACGTTGTGGTTGACTGAAATCATTAATTATTGAGCTAGTCTTTTTTCTTGTATGTGTCCCTGGATTAAAGAAGTCATCAGCAAGTAATCGTATGCCGGAATAAAAAATGATTCATAAAACTCGTTTAAATGCATGAGCGATTAATTCAAAAATCAATATGCATCAGCTGTAGAAGGGAGATCAATAAATGCTGCATGACGAGAGGGATGAAATGGCATAGGAGTTATTAAAAAGTATCGTCTCAACTTTAATGCCTGTAGTGTAAGATAGTATTTGCAACGCGCTTTACAGCTTCTTTAAACAATTCTTCTAAACAAACAACAACACGTGCTTGCTCACATTGACAGCTTTGTTGCTCTTCAATTGGGTGAATCGCATTCCTCCACGAGGGGAGACCATCGTGTACGAGACTTCGCCGATCAGCGATTGGGGAAGGTCCTGCATGTTCACAAACTTTAAATTAAGGTATTTGTCGATAAAAATGTAAGTTTAGAGATTCGGAATGTACACAATCGAAAAGGAGTATTAAAAGACCTACATCTTCAATAACAGCGATGATCGTTACTGGAGTGTCGACAAGAATGATTACGAACTCGATTGTGCAGTCGATCTGAAAATTACTCAATTCTGAAGCGCCTAATTTCATTAACTATCAACGAGTAAAAATTTAAAGGCGCATGAGGACACCTTTTCACGAAAGCATTTCAAGACAGAAAAGTACATTGTGCCGAGCAATACCACCGAATATGAACGTACAAGGCTCAGTTGCCTTTCATCCCGCGAGAAAGAAGAAGTAAGTATACCTCTCCAGTTAGCTTGGACTGATATGTCCATGAAGTTGTCGTTGACTTGCAATGCGTTTTGTCACTGGAGATGCTTGTGAAACTGCAATAAATGAAACTATCCACGAAACCGGGAAATATAATATTTACGAAATTGCTAACTGAATTTAAAAGCTATCTTCTCTGCCAATTAATTTGCCTATTTGTAGGTGTAAAAACACATAATGCGAGCGCGGCTATCATAGTGATTGAGGGATAACAACTAGAGACCTCGAAATGACTCTCAATCGACTCACTTAGTGCATTCCGTTTCTCTAACTCATAGCCGAGCTGTTGTTTCTCGCATCTGATAGACAAC
>JACMIF010001452.1:9179-23619 GCA_014805445.1 Diplogasteroides magnus | reverse complement strand
TGAGCAACTAAAACAGTTCGTTGATTGTTGTCGTCGGAATGCAGTAGGACTGTTGCGCTATAATTGAGGAATCCATTCGACGCCCTTTTTGGCCATTTTAATCTGTCGTTACTGCACAAATATATTGGCCATTCGTTTTTATACTTTGTTATACGTATGTTGCAAGTTCTTCATTCGTCGTTAGTGATCGCGTGCTCTTGTTCGAACGGTTGTCTATAATTCATAGGGAGTCTCCAATACTTTCAGACAGGAAAGATGCAAAACTCGATTCCTTCTAGTCGTATTCATCATCTTTTTGGTCTCGTTTAGTGGATGCTCCATGATTGTTGACGTCTCAATGTCACGCCAAAAGAGACTGTTTCTTTGATGTGGATGCCAATGCACCATGCTTTCTTTCTTTTTTGTCTAGACAACAAGTCAAAAACGAAATTTTGCGAATTCGGTTACGTTTCACTGATCCTATAAATGAAATATTTTATGACTTCCGTGAAACATATCCGATCTCGGATGTTAACTGCCAACCCTTCAACGCGCCAAGTAGAAGGGTTGGCAGGGCGACAAGACAAAAAATGAAATCTGCCCAGTGTAGCCCATTCAATTAGATTGTTTGACGATTAAAGCGATAGTTTGTTTGTTGTTCGGTTGACCGGACTAGCAAACACGATCCAATTACTCGCAAAGAACGAATTCCTTGTCACTTTGCCGTTCCGTTCCGTTTCTGCCAATTCCGCAGGGGGACGCCATGAGCGCCGTATTAATTTGCGCCTTAATGGTTAAACGGACACTTATGCCCGCGTCGTTATCCTCACGTATTCATTTAACCGGAACGGCTCAAAAGTTAATGCCAATCTTATTGTTCTCACTCCCTAGAAAGACCTGGCTAGGATGGGGGTCATGAGAAATTCAACCATTCTTCGTCTCTTCCGAGCGGTTGTCTATGAGGTGGAAAGACTCCCAATCTGATGAGACTAAGGAGGTTAGAATTGCTTATGACCCGAGTCTGTACCCGCCCTACATCTTCTTACTCCGTGTCGTAAATTTTCGTTAGGACCAATCCAAAGTAATTGGGCCATTGGACTTCTTATTTCTGGATTAATCTCCAGATGTTTTTCTCTCAAATACTTTGTAATGCCCAGACGTTCTCGTCTTCGTTTACTACAGCAATTAGCTACTCGTATTACCGAGTTATTTACTCGAGCGCCAGTTCGTCCACTTCCCGCCATTTTCTTGGAATTTGAATTTTTGAAAATCCCCCGATTCAGGTTCAATGAGCGACGAAATCTCCAGCGAGCAGCTGCTGAACGGTGTTGCGTCCCGACTGGTATTCAGTGAGTGTAATGTTGTTTTTGAACTTGATTTTGGGCGGGAAAGTTTGCAACGGGTGAAAGATCAGTGATCCATTAACCGTGGCGCTATGGTTGTGATATGGTCAACTTCGCCATCAATTCACGGCTCACGGGTTCATTCCACTATATTGTCGCAAATGCCTGTAGATGCGAAAGTGTAATGCAAATCACATAATTTTGATGTTCCGCGAAAGCTCGTAAAAATGTCTGCGAAGTACTGAATGCAATGGATTTTGTTCAAAATATGATTATTTTCTTATGGGAAGTAAAGCCACGGAAAATCCCTGGAGTTTCGATCACGAAGTGTGGACAACGTCTTAGTCTACCACATCGTTTGTATGGCTTCGAGGACAAAAAAGACCCCCTTCGAAAAAAGAAAGGACACCCCATATCTCAATGTTGAAGTGTGCCTGTCACTCATCACCAGCTAAGCTCATCCCTTTTCACGATGAAGGGTGGCTTGTCTAAGCACTTTTAGTCAATCTGTCTTTCCTGAGCAATTGTCTCAGACTTCTCAACTCTCGTCAAGTAGCTTTTGGAGACGCGAGAGTGCCCTCATCACTCTTAGGCTGAGCTTGCACCATGAGCAATTATAGTGGTCGTGTCTAAGCACTTTTAGTCAATCTGTCTTTCCTGAGCAATTATCTCAGTCTTCTTACCCGGCACGCACGTTATGTTTTTGACCGACTGTGTCTCTCTCAATGGACAATCCCGATCATCGAAGTTTGGGTATATGTTTTATGTGAAATGGGACATCTGTCCTGAAATAGTAGGATTTGAGTGTGATGAGGACGAAGAAGAAGATGCAATTAGTATTATGCATTCTATCCGAACTGTTATACCCGGCACGCACGTTATGTTTTTGACCGACTGTGTCTCTCTCATTTTACGCACTATTTCATCGCTTCTCTAACCCTCACGCGTGATTTCGGATATGTTCCACCCAGATTACTAATAGGAAAATGAGATTGTGAGGAACAGCTCAGGTGGGATGCAAATATTTCCTCGTAGTCTTACAACCTGGACGTTTGAGGGCTATGGCGCATGCATCTTCCCCCCGTAACGCTGCAATGTTTTTGCATCGCCCACTACCCATCTCGCCTTTGTTCAGTCTTTGTTTGCGATTACTTACTGCTTACTGAGGCCAAGAGTCAGCGTAGATCATCACGAGTTTACCCCACACACACTCTTCACCATGTGGGGCCACTCATCATCTGTGAAGGAGGAACAACAATAAGGGAATGATGGGGGGAAGACTAGATGATTGTGAAACCAACCTTTAAAAAAAACAATTATACCATGGACATTTGTGACAAAATGATGAAATAGCGCAAGGCCATTTCACCGTTATTTCGTAAATGACGCCAGTGTCATCCGAATTTGTTCGCCGCCATGAATTTATACCTCATGTGAATATACCTTATGTTTCAACATGACTACTCAGCAATGAAGCTATGAGTCCAGGTTATTCGAGAAATATCTTTTTAGCAATGATCATTACAGACGATTAAAAAATTCCACAAATGATATTCACCGCTGTAGTGTATTTTCTTGTTGGAGTTACTCGTCAACATTTATTTCCTGTTAGTCACTCATCATCTTTCCTGGAAGGGAAACAACAAAGAGATGAGTTTCGCAATAACTCCAATAATCATTCACTGTCGTGTTACATTCCAAAACAAGAGAAGACTGTTTCCCTTCAAGAAGGAGCATTAGTCAGACACGAAGTTCGCGGTCAAATGGGGAGGACACAGTGGGGTTCATGGCTCTGTCAATATGTTATTTAAGAGAAAAAATCACAGGATAATTATCTGATTGACGAGCACGCGATAAAGTACAGTTGCTGAAACATATTTGAAAAACAATTTTTCTATTTGCCAATAAACCAAACCGACTACAAAATTATAGCATTTAGACGACGAAACATAAGTGAAAACATTATTTTTGGCAATGTCCTCAAACTCTAAAAACATCATTAGCTGTCATCTAAAAAATGGAAAAATATCTTCATTTTCCATTGCCATCGGCTAGTCGCGAGTTCAATTCCTTTTTTTCAGTCAGGGGTCGAGAAAATTGGTAGCGGTTGTACTGCGCAAGGTAATCGGACTGGAAAAGGGATTGGTACCCCGGGTTCATGGCTGATGGCTGCCTTAGATCGCAGATCTCTCGCGAGCTCGGCTCACGGTCTTCGATTGGGGTAGCACTTTTCCTTTTCGTTGCCTCATATCATAAAAATGAGAGGATTGTTTTCATTTCAAAAAGGGGGAAATCATTTGGGTGCCTCATATTACTTTCTTTTTTTTGAAATTATTACAATACGCAATCCAACTTCCACTAAATTTCTCCTGCATATTCTTAGCGTTTTCAATTGATTGTGAAACATATTCAGTTTATGTTCTGTCGAATTTCACAATGGTATCACTTACTGATTTCCTGAAGAAGAAATCTCACCCGAACCTTTTTAGTGCGTTCTGTTACATGTTGCCCATTCTTTTGCTCACTCTATTGCATCATAATAGTTTTTTGAGTATAAAAATGCGGCACATCCTACAAACTAAATTAGGTCTATACTGAACGTTTTCATTTGATTGTGAAACACATTTGATTTGTGTTGTGTCAAATTTCGTATTGCCGATTTTTGCTCATACATTCTTCTGCTCATTCGTCTCTCTATAAATGGGCAGCGACTCAGAAAAGCGGAATGCGATTTCCGTTTTTGACTTCCCCATTTCGTGCAAACACGCAACATCTAAGAGTCACTCATCCGTTATATATCAGGGAGGAAGTGTATCGTTGTCTGGACTCTCTCAATATAACATACTCTCTCATCATTCTCCGCGTCTCTCCACCCCACATTCTCTCTTGTAGGGCTGACAGTTTGCATGTGAACTCAGATTGGTTATGTATCACGAATGCTATAACTTTCCAGATATATGATCAGGTGAAACATGTCTGAGTTCGCATACAAACTGTCTCGCCATGTCTTTCTCCTCTGACACTCTCTCACTTCGCCATACGCTCTCATCCCCTGACACGGTTGGCAATAAGAATACTTTATGGGTTACGTTTCAATGCTGCAATATATTTGAAGGTATACCCCTGTGAAACATAACCAATAGAGAAGTCAAACTGCCACCCCTACGACTGACCATCCAGCCCTCTCAATAATTCATGTTCCTTCGCACCTTGAAAGTGTTTTCTCTGCTTCCCTGAACCTCTTCAGAATCCACGATCTCTAACCAAAAATCCCAGTTGCCAGGGGAGTCTCGGACTGTTGAAGAGTCAACGGCATTCTCCTCCCTTTTTTGGTTTTCTCTCATGGAGACTACGACTCGTAGTGAGAGAAATGAGGGGGAAATGAACCCCAATGTCTAACATCACTTGACACCTGGTAAAGAAAGGAAAGAGATGAGAAAGTCTCTAGGGATACAGGAGGATGACTAAAAGATGAAGGATGAGATTGGATGAGGGATGGAGAGGGACTTGGGAAGAAAAATGAGGGGAAAATCGGAAAACAGAACAATGCATATGAAAAATGATGTGACCTGTAATGGAAGGTGAAGC
This sequence comes from Diplogasteroides magnus, assembly GCA_014805445.1. Classification (NCBI taxonomy): domain Eukaryota; kingdom Metazoa; phylum Nematoda; class Chromadorea; order Rhabditida; family Diplogasteroididae; genus Diplogasteroides; species Diplogasteroides magnus. The sequence continues at coordinate 18,709 of JACMIF010001452.1, read as the reverse complement.
AAACGAAATTTAAATATGTCTCGTTGGTTCTATAAATGATCGTCAGTCTCGCAGCCACAATTTACGGATAATTCAAATGCGATAAATAAAAGAAAGATATTAGGTGTTGTTGAACGATGGTCCAGCTATTGACATTTGCGGCATAGTGGTGAAATGAACAGATATGATATCTTTCCCGGTCCAAATGCCCATTTACTCATTATGGCGCTAATGTTCGCCCTTGTTGAAAATGCAGCCCCTAGCGCATTAGGGACGTTATAACTATTCTTTTCACTATTTTAGCGCAAGTGTCATTTTGGTTAGAATGATCCGAATGCTGAACTAAATCACAAGGAGACGCATTTGAGTGAAATGATTGAAAAGCGTTTTTTTCAAAAGAAAACTAAATAATATTACAAATTGCAGAGGGCTCGCCGTGTGACTCCTATCCGTGCTGGAACGAAGGAAGGTAATGCAATGTTTTAAACCTTTCTCCCATGAAAGTAACACGGTATTTAACAATGCAAAATTGAAAAAAAATAGTTTCGATCATATTATGCATTACGGTTTCTGCAACGGTAGTCAAGTGCATTTCTCATTCGTTTAATCCTTTAGGAGTGGTTGTCTATCGCTTGTAGAGACTATCGCTCCGAAAAGGTTAGGAGAATGAGAAATAAACTATATTATACTTTCTTTTTAGAATCTTATCATTATTACAAGCACAAAGCATTTTGAGAAATTTGCGCTAGGATTTATGGGAACAGTGAAACATATCCATGCAAATGCGTTGCAGCTAGTATTGCCCTCAAGTTGCGTGCACATCAAAGAATTAGTCCCGAATATGAAGGGACGATTAAATTATTTAGTACCTTGGATCACGTTTTGTAAAATAATTCTTCTTAAAAGACGTGATGAAGCATAATATAAAACAAACAACCATGATCTGAAATATGTATATAAATGAGCAATTTAAAATCGGATGTGTTTCATTTCCTCATTATATGCCCTGCAGCATTTTTTGAGGGATAATATTTTCGTGTTCCAAATAATTACTTTATTTCACTATGATGGCACAAATATCCATAGAGATAACGTGATTAATCCCGTTCTTAAGGTGCGAGGACGGCAATAACACTACTCTTTCCTTCCTTTGCCACTGCAAATCGCCCTTTGTAGGAAGTCACTGTCAGCACAGGGTGCGTTATTTATGTTTTTATTTTCGAAATAATTTTTTAAATAATAATGTTTACCTTATTTCTTGCTCCCTATTGACACAGTTCCTATTGCACATGACATTCAATCCTTTCGTTTTGATGGTTGTGATAATCACGACCGAAAATGTTTGGTGAATTTAAATATAAAATATGTTTCATCCAGTCTATTTATTCTTCGAACATTGGTTTTGGTAGTATTCGACGGTTGCCGGTTGTATAAAAAAATTAACAAATCAATGCATACTCAAATATGAACTGCTGATAATGACATTTGCTGATATCCTTCAATGCCTCACGATATTTATTGACGCCTAAAGGTGGAAACTGAAAAATGAGAGATGAGAATGGTCTGGGAATCGGCTCTTGAAGTGCATTCCTGTTCTCTAACTCATTGCCGAGCTGTTGCCTCTCGTTGATTGTAAACAATCCCTAGAGTTAAAAATTAATGTACTGCATGAGTCGATTCACGGTTTCTTTTCGAGAAATCCGATTCTCCCTCTGAAATGCAGTCGTCTGTCCACTCCAAGACGCTCCCTTTCTAGTGACGAATTGCAAAAAATACATAAATTTTCGGCCAAAAAGTTTGGTGAATTTATACAAATAATATGTCTCATCAAGTGCATTTATTTTACGAACATTGGTTTTAGTAATGTACAGAGGGCGACTTACTCTATCATAACAAAAGTTAATAATTACTTTTCCGACGGCAACAGAAGCAGCTGAAACATTTCTGCTTTTTCCGTCTGCATTGATACAAAATTGTTGTTGAAAGGAACCCAATCTATAAATTATATAGAGTATAATAGAAGTCAGATGGAATGTTCTCGAAATCCGATTCTCCCTCTAAAATGCAGTCGTCTGTCCACTCCAAGATGTTCCCTTTCTAGTGATGAATTGCACGCCGGCTGTTGCAGGAAAGTTTAAATAGGAAAACAGGAGCAGACTTCTGGGAACGAGTGAGACAAGGGAATGTTGGAACTGAAGGGATCGAGAAAGCTCGAAAAAATTCGGAAAACTTACAGAGGTCATCAACACCTATTTCAAATACGTTTCAGTGTTCATATATACCGTTCAGTTTTTAAAACGAAGCGTTATGAACCAAGGACCCAGGGATGACCAAATTAAAATTTAACATTCTTCTTCTCTTTTTCACTCATATCCCGCTATGCAAGTAAGGTGCGCTAGCACAGCATATCACTCTACTCTATTGTTTAACGAGCGGAAGACAAGGTGCCATGGAAATTTGCTTCATAATGTTGAGATGGACATAAGCGCCATCACTTTCATCACTGTAACAACGTAAGTGTCCATTTCACCATTACGGCGCACTTGTCTTTGGTCTCGTTTAAAATTCAAATAAACGAAAAAGAAAATTACAGATCTCCTCCCTCTGTGCCATCGCCGATTGTTCATTGAATACCACCCGGTGCACTTTCGAGGAACTCGTATTCGACTGCGTTCAGCATGTTGTCAAAGGTTAGACCACCCGACCATGTGGAATAGGTCTAGTCTAAGGTTTCTTAATCGGTAGCAAAGCGTGTCTCTCATTCTCTAACCAGCGCGGCGCGGTTGTCTCCACGTTCGATATACAACCGCATCAAGTCGATCAGACGTATGAGAACCGCATTTTACTACTGATTTAGAACCTACTACTGAATAGGTGTAGTCGACTCTGTTGTGATGGAAAGTCAGTCCGCTTTTCATTACATTTCATTTCATTGTCCGTTTATTGGTTACTATTATATTTATACGTTCTAAAAGTTCTTAAAGGTATTGTGAAACATATACGGAAATGACATTATCATGGTTTAAACTGTGTCATTTCTCGCTCCCGTAAACTGTTTCTTGCAATTTCACATCTAAAATGCAGGGTTGCGAGAGGAATGCAAAATTTACTATAATCACTGTATGTCATTCAAAAACTCTTGATATAGTTCGCATACGGTATTGTTCGAGGTCGCATACCGTCTAAATTTCAGAATAGCCTGTAAAAGCGTCTAAAATAGCTCGTGAAGGCCGTTTCTTTGCAAAGATTCCTTCTTGGAAAAGCTAACTACCCCTTGCCTCCTAAATGTTTTGTTTTCCGGGAGTGTCGCCCAGGATTTGCGTGACTGTTTATTGTTCCAAACGGCAGATGCACTTCATGTACTTCCTCTCCCCTAATTGTAAATCCAAAAGAGTACTTTTCTCATTCAGGCTATTGTGAATTCCACCAGAAATAACTACCCACAGTTTCACCATTTAATATGCCTTTGAAACATATCCGAAGCGAGAGTAGGAAAGTGAAACGACCAAATAGCTCGTAAATGAGATAGAGAGAGTACATTAGTCGATCGAACGAAATCATCGTTCTGGGTATTGTATGGATCATATACACCGTGCTCACTAGTGTTTATTTTTAGAGCGGAATTAAAATTTTCCATTCCCAGTGCATTGGTGAATAATTCGCATATATTCTTCATAGGCAACCGATCAGAATAAGTGAAGAGACAACAAAGTTGTGTCATCGTTCAAAAGTCATACCTTGAAAGGTTTGCAGTTTGTATGCGAAATCGGTTATGTTTAACCAACTCCTACATCTTGAAAGTTACATGAAACATAACCAATCAACCATCCTAACTGCCAATCTCAATCAATAGCGAGCCCACCTCATTTAAGCCCTATCTTTCTTTCCCTACCTAACTTGAAAATATCAAAACATCGTTGGCAAGTTTGAATACTTTATGGGTTCACGGGCGGTATAAGCTCAAATTTATTGAAGCATTGAAACATAATCCATACTAATGTAGTCAAGCTGCGAACCAAAATCAGAACATCGTTGGCAACTTCCCGGTTCAAACGCTTTTACGCGTTAGGTTCGTCATAATCGGACCTTTTATGTTATGTCTTCTTTAAAATCCCTGTAAACAACGCCGAAATCGTGGAGAAGCTAAAGTCGCATGACGATGAAATGGACTGAAATTGACACCGGATCCGTGTGTTTTCATTGTGCTGCCAACACCAACTTGGGTTTCTAGAACGGTGGTTTAATGCGATCCTCTCATTCTTAAAATCCCTTCCGAATGAGACGAATGATAAATGCAAAAAATTAATATTTTGAAACCCTAATATCAATCACTACAACGGCATAAATGTCCATTGGACTCTAATTTTCGTTGTTTTGGTCGGAAAAATTAGTGAACCTTGTCTGGTGTTCCTTCTTCTGTCGCTCTTGTGTCTTGTGAATCTTGTGTCGACCAAGCAATTGAGTTTCAAGCGAATAACATACTTTTAGTCATGGCATAGAACTGTTCTGCTATGTCCCTATGGTCACAGTCTCACGGTATTTAGCAGAGGACGAGAGAAAGAGGGAGATGAAAATAGAAAACAGGCGCGCGATTAATCTCCTTCGAAAGTCAGTGACTGATTTGTGAGAGACATGCGAGAGACAATATCATAGGTGGAGACGCAGAGAAAAGGTCACTGAAAGTTCGCTGAAAGTTCGCGAGTTTTCGAGAGGATTAATCGCATGGCAGGCAAACAATACTTTGTGTAGGACATTTCATAGTAGACTTTTCATATCGGTTTCTTTTACGCAGCGCATGGAAAGGGCAAAACATTCGCAACTGCAGCGCGCTAATTTTTTGTGTTGGCTGAAAAATAGATTCATTTTTTTCATATACGGTATTTTCTTGGGATGGTCTTCGGAAAAATGCTTCCTGAGATGGGCAGTTGGGAACTGATCATTCAATAGGGACATCGGCGCCGTGGATGTTTCCGCCATATTGATGCAATAGATCCTTGAGCAATGAGATTGACAGCTACGATGCCCTCGGTATTATTGTCTTCATGAGAGGTCTTCAAGGAGCAGGAACGATAATTCATATTCAGACACCGTTCAAATCATTCGCATATTCGTTTAAATTTCGATCCCTATTCCGGTTGTAGAGTGATTACTTTGTGGTATATGTTTCACATGAGACGCAGGAGATTCTTACCTATTTATGATTGCGCTGAAACATATGCGAAAAATGATCTAGCTGCCACCCGTACTACCTATTGCATGTGATTTCGCAAAAACACTTTTCTCCCCAGAGTGTATCGCTCATCGTATTTCCACTCAAGTCTCAGTCTTGCAGGAAATTCCTTAGATGGGCGTGGCCTCCGCCCGGGGAATGCTCTCTTTCTCTGCGCTCTCTCTCCTCCCCTGCGTCTCTCGCCCTCCTAGTGCCCCCATCACGTCTTAGAACACTACAAGAGGAAGTCCCAAGAGATTGCGCCGCTAGTTGGGCGGGGAGAAGGAATCCGAGCGATTCTCCCTTTCCGCTCAAGCCCCAGACCTACTGCGTTTATCGTCAGTGGCTCAAACTTACTCCTCTTATCCATCCGATTTATGCACAATCTCGCCCGAATGTACTTCATCAACTCGATTGGTAAATCATTTTTTTTTGTAATTAAGATTTTATTAGTACGAATATTTCTGGATTTACGGCCTTGTGCTAAATAACCTAGTGCGGGTACTTGAAAGGACTGCGTTTGAGTGGAACATCAAAAGAGATTAGGAGAGGCCTTTGTTGGCGCATTTTGGACTCTTTTATTGTGGTCGAGGGGCCTTAGTCACAGTTCAAAGGACTCCACTGGCAACATGCCTTTTTGGGTGCAACACAGAGTGCAGGAGATGATTTTGAGTGAGTAAACATCTACCCCGAGGGGTCCACTATTCTTGAGCTGCGTGAACTCCTTAATTGTGCCCTCTCATTTCAGACCTTTGATTATTTTATGTTGAGTATATACCGAGAAAATCATCCCATAACTATTGCACAAATAACATTTTCTATTTACTTTGCGCATGAAACATATTCAAATTTATGACTGCTCGCTCGATTTAAGGTAAAATACATATCACATAAATTATATATCATAGAGGTAGTTCTGGCAGGCCGTGCTTAAGGAGATGTTTCACGACGCGTATTTATTAACAAGATAATCACTCTATTCTTGTTCTGGATTAAGGCGCAGTAGAATATGCTTCAGCAGTTATTCAAATATGTTTTCCACTGGTGCCATATCGTATCGTCAGTGCGTTCCCTTATGTTTCACGCGGTGGATATTAGTCAAGTTTTGATGGCTACTTCAATTTCAACAGTTTCGTATCGCATGTTTTATAGAAGAAATGTCCTGTCCGTTTCGTACCCGGTGAATGTCGTCAGTAGCAGATTCTAGTATCATTTTCTTGTGTACTATGCATAAATAGAATCAGGAATAGGACATATTGCAAATAGCGTAGATACACGATATCCCTACTACGTCTATGTTTTTTTTCAAATGGTGAATATGATTCGTTCCATGTTCTAATATTGTTTGGACAATTAGTGTCATCACTACTATGTTTATCATCAAATTATAAGCTCGATAGCTTGCAAGTTGTGCAGAAATGAGTCCACAACTTATATTCTCGAGTTCCGCAGAAGCCACATTTCTGCGCCGTAAACGAGGGACGAAAAATCACTCGGCTCTTGCAATAACTGCCATGCTTCTGCATATATCTAATTACTGCAAGGGCAAGCGATATGAGATTATTATAGATTTTCTTCCATTTTCTCATTTTCTCGTTTTGTTAGAAGCAGTCAGCAGTTCTTGGGAGAACAATAACTGTGACTCTCGTGCAGGGCAACCTATTCTATAACAATAAGCAAAATGACTCCCCATGAGCGTGGGGCTGAATAACTGCTTCACATAACCAATACCTTCAACTATATGGCATAGAGTATAGCTTTATCCACAAGCACCTAAAAATTCTACAACGCAGTTGAGTAGTGGGTCGGATATCTTTTCTGCAAGTATGGTGTCAGAATTAAGATGAAGTTCCTCGAAAGCATTTCTAAGATGTTATTGCGCCTACTTCTGAGTAAATAGAGCCACGGCTCAAGTCTCGGAATGAGTTCGGATTGACCCTAAGCATCTCCTCAAGTGCCTGCAGAGCCCTGTGATGCGTGCACTAATGCGTTCGGGGAAGTGCGAACGCAGTAGGCGAGGCATGTCCAATGAAGCCAATTATAAGGAGGGAGGTCTCTTGCAGGGGTTCAAAAACGGTAAATTTGTCGTCATTCTTCTCCGCCGAGCGGTCGTCTATCATGGAGTGAGACAACCGCGCTCTGGAGAAGAATGATGACAAATTTACCGTTTTAGAACCCCTAGTCTCTTGTCACACTCCTTCACACAGAAAAATATACTGTCAATTCCCCCTCCCACCATCAATTGTCAATATTGGCAGTTTGAAACTGAATTGTGGGGGAATTGGCAGTAAATTTGTGTATTTTTTCAAGCCATTTAACCTATTTCCCTTCTCATGAGATATTCTCCATGGCTTTACATCAGTATAATTATGCAGAACATTTCACAAAGTAGTCGGCGGAACTCTTTGGTGAAAAAAATGCCATAATGATGAACGAGGAGCGTGAAAGACAACTGAGCCATGGATGTCTGCGCCATAATTGTGAAATGGGCAAGTGAGGGTTGGCATATTCTATTTCGCAACTATTGCGCAAATAACCATGGTTTGTCCGAAACAGACATTTCGTCCTACGATGTAGCCACTTGAATAGGGGTGGGTAGTCTCTCTTTTCCAAGCCATCTTTTCTCCGACCAAATGAACTGTTGTATGAAACTAATTGTCGCTCTCAATTTCAGTGCCCACATGCAAAAAAGAGCCCACTTAGAGTCACTTAGAGCGTAAGGAACGAATTTCAAGTATCCTCTCTTTTGAAGAAAACAGGCGGGTGGTCATTTTTTTATTCAATGAGCTTTAAACGTCTGTTATTGTGAGATGTGAGCATATTTTTGTGTTTCCACTTCATCCGCTTCGTTAGATCAAACACGAAAAATCAACATTACGGGGTTTTTATTCATATTCCGTTAATTCCCTAGTAGTCCTTTTACTGAAAATCCTTGTCTGGCCAGACTGCTAAAGGTTCAGACTGATAAAGAGGTTAAAGGACGGCTGCTAATAAGCGCGCAAAATATGTCTACGTCTATTCGCTCATAATGGTAATAAGATTGGGCCTACACATGTCTTACATACGAGGAAATGAAAGGGAAGCAGCCCTTGCAAAGCACTACTATGAAAGAAAATCAAGCTTGCCACGCAAATGAGAGGAATGAGACCCGGATTAGTGGATAAATGACTGGATAAAATAGATTTTCCACTCCGTCTTAGATGACCGCTCAGGACAGATAAACGAGGATTGCAATCGCTTAAATTACTGGAAATGAGTGAATATTACTCGAAAATGACCTGACTTTAAGCGTCGTAGATAAGGCATGTACTATGAATCAGTAGGGAGGACTGGGAATAAGCTGTAAAATATCGAAGCATATGGGAGTCCAAGATATCATAAAATAAGCGAAACAACATTCATAAAAGTGCATTGCAGATCTGTTCGCCTCGTGTGCCGCAGCGCCATGTGCAAATGGAGGAACGTGAGCTATTTCACATGCTTTTCAATTAGCTAATAACAGGAAAGGTCATTGAATTGACAATAAATATGAGATATTCTTAAAATAATTGAAAATGAGTACGCGATGTATTTTTTTAACTTGATTTCCACCTTACGACGCTTCAACACCGGTCTTCGTCAGAATTTCAATATTTACAGCGAATGTGAAACATATGTACATGAATATTTGAGAGATAGTCAGATATGGCCCAACAATTTCTCGTTCTTTTAAATTAGTAGACGGCCGAAAACCCGATCTTGAATTGATAGAGCAACGACAGATTTTCAAATAATGACAAGGCTACAACATTTGCCATGTCTATCTACACTATCGGAAATAAGTCAGTAAAGATTTAAATTTTCTCTAATATCTTAGCTCAAAGTTTTCGAAAAAATCTGAAATTTTTCATGTATATACTAGACCACATGACTGATATTTTCTAAATTTGACGACCCTATACCTCGACTGGCCGCTTCCCCATAATTCGGAGAGTATCATATAGGTTTTCAAAACATTGCCATTTTGTCGTGAGGGGTCCAAAAAATCTGAAATTTTTACTGCATTTTTTCACCTCAGGAGGACTTCAAATCAACTTGGACTTGAATTTTGGTCGATTCCCCATTGCAGGAAAAATCCGCAAAAATGACCCCTTTTTTGCATTTTTTGCACTCTTTCGACCGCCCTGCACTGGCTCAAAGGAAAAATGGCTGTCTAAGCAGCCGATAATTATTCTTGGGTAGTCGGGCAACCTCCCTGAAAACTTCAGGAGCCTAGCACTTCAAACACCGAAAATAGCTTTTGCGAGGAGGCCCTTTTTTGGGCCCCCCTCAAATGTCTGAAACTTCTAGGCCGACGAAAGCT
>JACMIF010001451.1:0-23620 GCA_014805445.1 Diplogasteroides magnus | reverse complement strand
TGATTTCAGAAGCTCAGGTTGGCGTTAAAAAACTTCCCAAAAAATACTCTTCAAAAATTGATACTAAAACCCGCACTTCATCAGATTTCATTTTTCGACCAAAAACAATGGTACCCATAGTTTGTGAGATCTCTAAAGCGAGAGAGGTACAATTGGCCCATACTTGGTAGTTCTGCAATCACCACGTGTGGTGGGCACTGCAAAAAAGTATACCCCCATGCAGATCCTTGATCATGGAATTTTCGCACCATGATACCCGTATCATGGTCAAAAATGAGTCATGACAGTAAAATAAAAATATTACGCCTTTCCGGACCTCGTTTTGAGATAGGTCAGAGTGGATTTTATAGCTCTTGAACTGCTCTTTCAGAATCTGCAATAAAATAGCTGGGTTATGATAGTAATATTTTGAGATACACTGATTTTTCCATCAATTCAAGCCGGAATGACCAGATCGTATTTTTATTATGAGGCTGTTAATAGTCAATATTTATGTGCGAAAGCTGGGCGCACAATTTCAATCACAACAAAAGTTATGATTTTTCGAATATTTATCGATATTTTCGGAATTTTCGAATTAAATATCTTTTCAGCGGAGCGACATGCGGCAACCAAAACATTTTGGTTGTAGTACATAAATGTACTTGTGTAACCTCCAAAAAAATCGAGCCTTCAAAACGTTTTTGAATTTTTGGTTCCAGATCCAGGTACATTTGGTCGGTTATTACACAGAAAATCTGGTAAAACAAATGTGCGACGATGAAGAAAAACGATTTTTCCAGTATCTCTTTAATTCTTAATTTTCAACCAGGACATCAAATAAGAGCTCTATTTACGGTCCCAATCACGAAGTTCCGTTTTTCTCATTTTCAATTTTTGTTCACGGATAGGTGGCAGAATGCGTTTCAAATATCACCTTCTGTAAAAATATTTTATGTTGCGAAATTAACGTCAAACAACTCTTTTTCTATGTCCATAAAGAATGAAGTTCTCTAAAGTAGACATATCCTTCTCCCTTCTTGATGAACTGACCATGGTGAAGGAACATTGTATTCCATTCCAAAGACCTTCTTCTCCACCTTTAAATCAATTATAAACCTAAAATATTTGTTGAGAAAGCATCTCTCTTTATCTCTGGATATATCACCTGAAGGATCTGCATGGCGATGATAATGAAAGAGAAGGAAATAGACCTTGAGAAGAAGAACGAAGTCTCTGTAGTTCACTTCCTTGAGTTCATAATCGGATTCGTCTTCTCCTTCCTCATTCTTGTGACGGTCACCGAACTTCCCAAAGAACAGAATGTTGAAGAATGGAGCAGGATGAGTGAGAATTTGCTAGAAATTCAACCAAATCGATCAATGAATATCTGAACTCCTTCTCCTAAGTTCAATGAACACTTTTAGAGTGAAATCTAACCGAACAAATCATCATCGAGCGTACATATTTCCTCCGGTATCATTCAGCAGCAGAAATAGAGAGAATGCAAAATATTGACGGTTATCTTCTCTATGATTCTCATGTGAGAGTGGGGCATTCTTTCTAGAACGTGATGCTACCCAAAGTTGTCATTTTTTTAAGAGAATACCTTACCATAAACATGAGAAGGCTTAGTTGAGTGCTCCGAAAACAGATACAACTCCTAAAACGATGATGTGTTGATCGATCACTGAAATGACAATGATGCAAATGGGAATTGATACATCCCTGTCTTCCAAGATGTCATATCTTTTTCTCATATATTTCTGTTGGAAGAGATGAGTGAGGTCATCAATGACACTTATTCGTGGAATTGTTCCAAATGGAAGTGTATGGAATGGAGTTCGACGAATCTATTCATTTTCTCATGCAACTGGGATACGAACTGTTGTGATTATTCCATTATTTTCATCCATTGGAGTGATAGTTGCATACTTATTTTTATTCCATGGAATAGATTGAAGTGGAATGATTCTATTTGTCATTCCACTCATTGGAATGAATGGAATTCCCGGAATTGTTCCCATTTGAGGGGCCGTCAGATTAAACGAGATGGCATAAACATAATATTATACGCATTGTCAGATGTATGGCATGTAAGCAAAAACCGTTTCAAATACGATTGTCGATTATTCAAATAAAATTCGATCGTTCATTTGAAGTGAGGTATGGAGAAGCGACATGGTCACTCAGTCTCTTTCTCTTGTCGCGGGCGGTCGCGCATTCTACTACAACATGAAGTGGGTTTGTCAGAAGAATGAAACAACTGCAGTCCCATTCAGGAGAACACTCAAACAGAGGCTTGTGGATGACGGAGACACGAATACTGTATGTGTTTATATACATCAATGCAAAGATAACCACGTGTTATTTGAGACAAAGACGTTGCAGTAGGAATTGAGTTGCGAACTAATACGTCCTTACAACGATTGTCATGATTCTTCAATACATAGCAATGTAGTTAAACGGCATGCTATATCCATGTAGCATAGAAATCACAAAACAATTGAAAATATAGTTCGTTTACTTTTGATTTTCAACACAGGTCAGCTGCAGAACGAGATCAGGCAAACAAATTCATCGAGAGAAGAAACTACACGTGAGGGGGCGAAATTATGGGAATAGCATATTTATTAATTGTAAATAATTAAAGAAAATAATAGGTTTCTATTCTCTCCTGTTGTACTGATAATGGGCTATCGCGTTAGTTCAGGGTGTCGCATTTGGTTTTTTTTAGTGCATTCGTCATCGACTAATCTCCGCAGAGAGGTTATCTATCTCATGTGGTAGACAACCGCTCCGCGTAGATTAGACGAATGACGAGTGCACTAAAAGCACCAAATGTGACACTCTAGTTAGTTCATTCATTTTGGTTGCTAATCGAAAAGTAAAGTTTTAAATTATTATCGAAGCCCAATAGGTGGCAATAAGTAAACATGATAATTAATAGTCATAAATGACTTGGCGCCATCCGCAACTAATGGGTTTCATGTAACGATTGAAGTGATTATATAATGAAGTTTGAAGAATGTATTGCAGGTCGGTCGTCACATATTCTACATAGAAATGGTGCCGGGTTCGATGTCAAGAATGGCATCATACAGACGGTTCACAGTGTGAGTTTCAAAATGTTTCTACCTCTCTATAATCTCTTCCGTGTGATTTTTTTATTAATTCGAGAGACTAACGCAATAATGAGTGATCGTATTCTCGCCATAATGATGAATTTTAGATGCAAAATGATTTCATTTTTACTGAAATGCATAGTAGGTTAGCGGGCGTCAGTTTGTCTTAAGGGGGAAGGAAAATTCCATAGTACACTTGTTGGTCCCTCAATAAGAACATATCAACATATGATAATCGATGAACTTCGAACTCTTGTAAGCCGATTCAAAATCAGCTTATCAGTTGAAGGATAGGGGAAATCACAACGATAAGAGAACGTCCAAATATCAATATTGAAGACCTATGAAGTGTTCATGCTAGAAAAACTTGATTCACATGAAACCCAGATAAAATTCCCTCCCCCTCGCCTCTTCCTCACCTCCCTTCCCCCTTCTCGTCTCTTCTACCATGGCCCTCACCGCCGCCGCCGCAGCCACCGCCGTCAGTGCTGGAGTCGGATACCTCTACAAGACCGGTTCGCTGAACTCGTACCTGCCGGAGGGATACCGTGCAACGGTCGCGGATGCTGCAGAACCGCACTCTACTGATGCTCTTTCGGCTGACGCGGCCTTGGCTGCCGCGCCCTTGGCTGACGCGATCGCCCCCGACGCCGCTCCCGCTGAGGCCGCACCCGAGCCCTCCGCCGAGGTCGAGAAGCCGGCGCCCGTCTCGTGCCATCTGTAGGCTGGCAGGCTGGATCGATCGGCGAGAAGGAGGCAGCCGCTCTCCATTACTTCCCCGCTTCCCCCAATCCTCTACCCTCTGTCCTTGAGACCCAATACTGATGATAAAAACTGATGGCTTCAAAAAAAATAATAATAATAATAAAAACAAGAGGGATATGTCACATATCATATGTGGCCTCTCCATTCTACCAGTAACTTCTGCACTGATAAGCATCAAAACGCACTATAAGAGCGAGATCAAAAATACTTGACAAAATAGTGACAGATAGCGCTCTTCATGTTCTGCTCTTATAAATATCACGTATTTATCTAATATATTTCAGCGATGTTAAGCGCGAGGACTACAGTTACGACTGGGTTCTTTCCGTCAAAAAGTTTAAAAGATGTGAAGGAATCAACACTGTAGGCTTTTTTTGTATCTATAGTTGGTACTAGTTACTATAATAGTTACTGCTAATTGTTAGAAATAAAATTTCACATATACATATGTACATGTACATATTGAGAAAAAAAACATTATTTTGACATACATAGTACATTTTCCGAAGATTGAAAAATGAATTTTCAGCCAGAGACCGTGGTCATTACGATGGAACCAGGCGTTAAACGAAAACGAGTCTGTTCGGGTTTCTTCGTGAAGGGAGACTTTCTTTACCTCGAAGTCTCATTATTTCTCCCTCAGTGGGATCTTCGACGGTTAGTCAAAGAAAAAACTTCTCCGGACATTTGCGTCATAATAGCGAATTGATGCGCACTAAACAAATGTTTATTACCTATATGACGCAAACATCCACGGCGTCGTAGTCATCATTGAAATACAACTTAGATAATAATTGGCTGACGACTCCTTATGTAAATACATAATTCGGAAGATGTTCAGTGCCTCGCCTGATGCGTTGCTGATCTGCGAGGACAAGGTTTCTAAAATGTTAAAAATGCAGCTGCCTGTATTGAATATTGAATGACATTGAAGCACTTAAATACATATGTGTATAATCGAAGATTTTCTGTGAATATAATGAACTTTCTAGAGATTGGAATATCTTTCTCTTCTCTATAGATGCTTTTGGGGGAGGACTGCTGGAAGCGTTTATTAGGGATGCTGAAGTCCCGGGTGAAGGACAATAGAGCCATGGACGCTTGCGCAATAATGGTGAAATAGATGTTTGTGCCGTGCAAAAGACGACAGCGATGGCGCATCTGAAACCATTATGGCGATAATGTCCATGTCGCTCTTGTCCTTCAACCATTTCCATTAGTCACATCGGTCTCATTTTGAGGAATTCCCCGTTCTTCGCACTCTCATCGCTCCATATTCTCAATTCCTGAAGGATCTATTCTATTCGGACAGTTCCACAGATAATGGGACCCTGAAGAGATACGAAATCAAGGTAAAAATCATGTCTTAGTGATTTTTGCCTTCTCTTCGAAGTTTATATAAAATAATAGCTTATAATAAATAATCGCATTTACAAAGTGTAATGTTTTCACTTGAAGGAAATCGGTCCTGGTACTCTGCAACAGTTCTTACAATGGGTCGAAGTGCTATCGATTGAACAGGACGATGACTGCGATTCGGCATCTGAAATACTCAAGGCTGCTACAGCCCTCAAGGCTCCACAGGTATCACATTCCTTCTGGATACATTGTTCTTTCGAGCTACTTTATGTTATGCCCCACTTTCAAGAGCAGAGAGAAGTTTCATTGAGTTTCCTATGTGACATTAATTTCGTCTCATAGTGCTACACATACACTAAATGAAAATTTACATAAGATCTCTCCGCTGATATCAAAAGGGACGATATACTGCATTCATGCCTAGAAATAATATCAGAGTTGACAAGATTTTTAAGAGTATTTATTTGAGAGCGTCTTTGACTATGCAGTGGATACTCTCATCGATATTGGACGCCACCGTATCTGGTGTGATGTGAACTACGATATTGCTGTAGTCTCACAGAAGTACAATCTGAGAAGTTTGGCCTATGTGAGTGACGGTACATCTATCCGTCTATACGTTAATAGAAGGTCAAATCGAAATCTTCGATGAAGGGTGAATTTGCACAGAAATAGTATTAATTTTTAAAAAAATTATGTCACAAATATTTTAATGACTTGTTCAACAACATATTTGCTGCGACTTCGCCTTTTGAAAATCTTTCTGATTCCATATTGATGCGATTATGAGTCGACATCTGAGACGAGATTAGAGAGGGTGCCAATTGTCGATCACTGTTGCATTACATGGCATATTGTCGAATCTCAACAAAACGATCGATTATTCCGCTGTCGATGGAGGGACGGATCCTGAAGCGAAAGAAATCTGCGAAAAGAGGTGCGTTTTGTATTTTTACAGTTTGAGTGAACGACTACTGCGCCACCGACATTAACTCCAAGGCGACGAAATTGGCACATGATCGTGAAATAATTCCGCATACCTACTATGTACATTATATTCTCTGTTATTAATAATGGTCATTCAGACGCGATGAGATTCTCGAAATGGATGCTGATGAGAAGAGAGAAAAGGAAGAAATTGCTAATTGGAATCTTATCCAGGATTTCTGTCGCCTTTTTGAGTGATGATTCTACATAAATGAGCGAAGATGATATGTGTACTTGATATGGGCTACAGTATAAAGGAAGTCGTTTTTCCGTTTGCGAGAAGAATACGTACCTACTTCATCTTTCCTCCATCCACTCCAACCGTCACTCCAATAGCCAGTTTGGTCTTCTTCAGTTTCGAGTGACAGTGATTGTCTGATTGGACACTGAAGAGGACTTTGATCAATGACAAATGTAATATACCATTGACTGAGGAGGAGGAAGATGGGACGGTAGACGTCTTACAATTAGCCATTTGAAAGGATGGACTACTTGGGATGGGGACAGGAACGCAATGCAAAATGGAATGAACGCGACGCCATTCACGAGAGAACACTGTCGCTTATTGTTTGATCATTCAAATTCATAGATCATATTCACAGGCACACTGTTTGACATTGCGATGCTGTCGGAATTGCAGCACAAAGAGATGATGTCGGTTGTTGCAAAGGAATTCATGAACAGGGAATTTTTATTCGCCCGTTGGGATGAAAATTGCGCTTTGAGTACTTTCAAAACTGTTATCGTAAAACAGATATGTATGTGACGACGAAGAAAAGCGATTTTGCCAGTATTTTTTTATTTCTTAATTTTCAACCGAGACATTTTATCATTAAATGAGAGCCCTCTTTATGTTCCCCATCACGAAGTTCATTTTTCTCCAATTTCCATTTTTGTTCAGGGTTAGATGACAGAATGCTTTTCGAATTTCATCTTCTGTAAAAATTTGTCTTTATTTTGCGAAATTGACGTCAAACGACTCTTCTTCTACTCAGGATATCATTTCCATAAAGAATGAAGTTCTCTGAAGTAGACATCTCCTTCTTCTTCCTAAATGAAACAATTGAATAGAAGAAGAGAAGTATTAGGTTGCGTAGAAAGTCTTTCACACTTTGGTTATTCAGATACAGAAAAATCCCAGCGAACGCTAGACAGTAGTTGTAAAGTGCATAGTTGTTGGTTAGCTTAGGCCTACATGTACGCTTAGCGTAGCTGCTCCATGCTTGCAACAAAAGATACAGTAGGCTTGCAAAGTACATAGTTGCCATGAAGACCACTGATAACTTCTTTAGCTATATTTTCATGTAGCGAATTTTCCTGGCCAAACTAAATGTTCTACTGCATGAGCCGTGTCATTAACATTACCAGGCCCCAGCGAGAGACTTCAAAGCCAACAGAGTTTTTCAGGGAAATTGTTTTTGAAAAAAGCGGAAAAAAAGCCTTTTCATCCGAAAAAGGGTAACAGCTCGTTTTCAAAAGCTACATCAATCTGTTCAATCATATTTCGGATGCAACTTGTGCATTACCAGTAGATCATAAATCCACATTCGATTTCTTACCGATGCTCCTTGTTCAGGTAGCATCGGTAAGAATATTTGAAAATTTTTTATATATGGCAAATTCTTGCATATCTTTTTTCGTGCTTTTCCTATTGACCTCGGTTCAAGGAACACGTATGCGTTATATATAGTACTCGTCTCCCTTATTATAATTAACTACCAAGATATACGGCCACTTCGTATTAAAGGACATAATGAATGCATTTTCAAGAATATCAAAACTGGTCCCGACTAGCATATTACCAGTTTTCAGGAAAAATTCATTTATATTATTATTTGTGTTCACACGGACCAACTTTTATAATTATCATTAGTTATGGACAGTACAAGAGTAGGATATTAACCCGCGCCCATATCGTTTGATATCGTTTCCTTTTCGCCGAACTGTGCATTTATTTCAAAAAATATCACCCGTTTGACTGTGTTTACCTTTTCCATCAGAACTTCGTAGTCATAGCGCAGAATTAATAGCCCTTCTAGGATATCTAGGATGCAGTACCCACGCTGAATATAACCCACTAGTAAGCATATATGCTTTGCTCGAAAGTCCGGGAAAAATTGAGAAATCCGATGTTGAGGAGCTACGAAGTGGTCGAAATCTTAGTTTTTGTCATAACTCCCGAATTAAACTGCATGCAGTCCGACATAATTTGCGCCAGAATAGCATGCCTGCCTACTATACATAACCACATACAATGGAAATGTGCAGCTTCTCTAAATAAAGATAGACAGCTTTTTAAAAAAGTGTGAAAGACTTTCTACGCAACCTAATACTTACTGTAATCTTCTGTACAGGAGTCACTGTTATTCTTCCCACTTCATCCTCTTCAATCCTCAATATCCATCGAAGAGGAAATGTTCTGATGAATGCATTTCTCCAATCAGGGAGACTTCTCATTCCAAGGGCAATTGCACATATTTGTCCACTGAATGGAGACTGTCCATGGATAAGAATCACCGCCGAATAGGGTGTCACAAATGACAAATTATTGACAGTCGATAAAAAAGCACACCGATCTACTTATTGACTTTACATGATCATTTGTGGATCCCCACAATCTCAAACAGGCAATTTGAGACATTAGCGCTGCTCCGTGTGCCTGTGGTGATGATGTCTTTTTCCATCGGCTGTCAATATATTCCCATTTTGGACATCGTATTGCTTACTCTAATGTGAGAAGGTCGACCATTGCTCGAAGAAGAACTTGACTCTCAATTGACAACTGAACTCATTGTCACTTCTCAAGTTGGATTCATTATCTTTACTCTGAGTGATATTGAAGACAGAATGAGACAGACTGCAGCAAAGGGAAATCCTCCGATCATAAGGTTGCCAAAGAACTGAAATGACTTCAATCTCTAGATTGTAATGATTCCTCGTACTCTCAATGATCGAATATTCTCATTCACTTGATACTTCTTCCTCAAAGTGTATTCCCTTCCTCTTGATTCCATCCTCTGAATGATTCCTTTCCCTTTCTTCATCTACTTCACCACTCACTGCATTCAACATCTTCTTCAGTCTCATATTGTACATCCAGACATAAGAGAACATCTGAAGTCTCGTCTTAACTCTGAATGGAAGTCACTCACCATTGAAGAAAATAATATGTGAACGAACATGAATATAATACGAGAAGGGGAATCTGTACTCCCTTTAGACAAAATTGCTGAAAGAATTATAAATGATGGAAGTGGGAAGAATGAAATCACCCAATATTATGGGAATAATCAGAGCAAGTGACGATGCATACACGATTAGAGACGTGGAGATGAAATGACGTTTCTTTGTCTCAACATCTTGAGGTCTCAACAGAACTGGAGTCTTGAGGGGAAAGAACCTCATAGTCATGGACGAGTACGGTAGCAAGAAGACGTTCGACGGCAAATGAGAATGATGTTGTGTACACAGAATACACGTGATAGAGTCGACCAAGATGAGCGATGAGATAAGGAAGATCAACCACCCAATAGCCTCAAGTAGTCATTTGTTCAAGTTTCGTTACCAAATTGCACGTGTCTGCCCAGTTTCAAGTACACAGAAAAAATACTGCCATTCCCCCCCCCCCCAAATCGGCGTCATTCTTCTCCGCCGCGCCGTTGTTGCCCATGACGGAATGGGACAACGGAGAAGAATGACTACAAATTGGGGGGAAATGGCAGTTTTTTTCTGTGTGTATCAAGGCTCTCAGGCCAGAAAAAGGGAAAGAATATCTCACACGTCGTTGGGTTTAGAGGAAGAGACTCACCTTTGATTGGAATGATTCCTGTCTGGTAAAGGAATATTGTGGCACGAAGAAGAACATACAAAGCACAATGAATTATGAAGAAGACAACGAGTCTACGGAGATTGGAATGAAGAAGAACTGACTGAAAAGGGGAATAAGAAGAGGGAAAAGGAAGGGAAGGACCTTGTAGAATGTGAAGGCACATGGGAAGACAAGGAATGAGACTACGGTCCATTGAAGAATCTCCAATGTGTAAATGGCTATGAGTAGTGGAAATAGTCGAGATCCAAACAGAAGGGACGACTGAAAGGGAATATGATCATTTTTATGACAGTTCAGTTGAATAGCACTATTTGGTACGAAAGTATATTTTTGCCGAAATTGTTTTTATTTATACGAGTAAATGAATAAAGATAATAAATACTCACTCGAGACTCGATGAAAATGATAGAAGTGGATACATTGAGTGAAGGAATGGAGAGATTGTAGACTGAAGTCATTCACTCGATCTGAATACGTGAGGAAGAATGAAATGAGATCTCCTTAGAAGAAGAGAAATGAAGACTTCATCAAACTATATACAAGAACAATGCGAGATGAGTGAATCTATTAAAAGATGAAATGAGTGCATATGACATATTCCTCCATGATTGACTCTCTCCACACAGAAAAGAAAAGAAGATTCATTCCTCACAAGAGAAACTCGATACAATGAAATGTAGACGTTGAGGGGAATTAATGAGAAGAGTACTGGCAGAATGAAAATGAGGGGAGGGGAAGGGAGGATATAATAAGTGGAGCTCATTTCCATGCATTGACAAGTTGACTGAAGTACACATCTGTCTCTTCCTGCAATTGAATTCAATTCAAATGAAGAGTAAGGGTCTCACATTGAATTGAGGTGCTGGAGTCACTGTCTTTCTGTACAGAAAGTCAAACCTGGAACAAAGGAATTGAGTACTGATTGTATGTTGTATCTCACTTGACAATTCTATGTAATACAGGAATTGTTGAGAGAAGTTGATTTCTCCATTCAGGAAGAGTGAAAAGACAACAAGAAAGGGCAGAAATGGTCCCTCTGAAGGGAATTTCAATTGACATGAAGAACGTGAAACTAACGAAAGTGTGAGCAAATCAACGAGGGAACGAAAGATCACTTCCTTTTCCATTGAACTCTGAAATGAATGATGAAATCGTACACTAAACAAAGAAAGAACATCCTGAGAGATTGAAGCAAGCAAAAGAGAACAAAAGGCAAAGGGAAGACCGCCTATGAGGAGATTACGAATGATCTGGAATGAGATGATACAAGACGAAGAATATGAAAGATACAGGGAATGATCGTAGATTCTCAGTGACTTGATACTTCTTCCTCAATGTGTATCCACTTCCTTCATTACTTCCTGGTCGTATTCCATCCTCAACAATTATCCTCTTCATCCTCAATCATTCATCTTCACCTTGGAGAGTTTCCTGACGAGTCTATTGTTGTGAAACCAAACACACGCGATTATCTATATGAATAGAATGATGATCATTCACAGAAGAAGACTTACAATAACACATGTTGATCCATGCAATATCATAATAACAAGTCGAATTGGACTATCTGTCCTTCCATTTGTTTGAATAACTAAATGAACTATTCTCTTCTTTCTCTCTCTGCCCACCAATTATAATGGGAACTACTAATGAAACAGTCACAACATAAAGAATGGCGAGTGTTGAAATGAAATGTCTGTTGCTTGTCTGAATGTTCACTTATTGACTAACTATCAGAATGAGTAACCTCATAGTCTGTGACTAGAATAGTAGCTGCCAAATTCTCAACTGCCAACATGGATGCTATCGTGTATGTTGCATATACGTTATATTGTCGTGCAAAATGAGCTATGAGATAAGGAAGGTCTGCCATCCAATACCCTAAATGGAAACCACAGTACATCAACGGATCTTTGCTTCATATTCTACTCTCTTATTTTCTCACGCAGACAGGCAATAAGTGAAGGGTAAAACTGAAATTGTTCACAAATTGTCACGTAAGCACACGAAACCACTTAGAGATTATCTCTAGCTATTCCAACAAAAAATAAAAAAGGCAAATGACACTGGTTGGAAGTGATACCTTGTAGAGGAATAATGGATGTCTGGTAGAGGAAGATAATAGCTCTAAGGACGAGATAAAGGGCATAATTGTAGAAGAAAAAGAGGAGAAGTCTCCTGAGATTTGTGTGCACCAGCACCTTCTGAATAGAAGAGAATGAGTGCAGAAGTTTGGGAGGAAGATGATTTTGGTGTGATGAATGGAAGATTGTCATTATGTACTCACTTTGTTGAATGTAGAGATGAATGGAGGAAGGAGAATAAGAACTGATATCCATTCAATCACTTCGAGTACATAGACAAAGATTAGAAGTGGAAAGAAAGGGGATGAAGAGAGTAGAGCAGTCTGTCATTACTAGGGTGGGGAAAGGCAGCGAAAGTACATTTTTCATTCGTCTGATTCACTCGGAGCTGTTGTTCGTCGCGAGAGAGAGACTACCGCTCCGAGTGAATCAGACGAATGAAAAATGCACTTTCACTGCCTTTCCCCACCCTAGTCATTACTATTCTACAATGACTAATACTTGAGTACCTTTGATTCGAGTAGAATGAGATTGATGGATAAGTTGATTGAGGGAATAGAAAGATGGTAGGAGGCAGCCATAATAGTAGTTGGAATGGATGTAGTTAGAGGTAAGTGTGACTTCAACGGAATGGGAACAGGTGATTGCATCGTCTACGACCATAGATAAATGTGTTTAAGGTCGAAAGATGAAGAGAAATTGGAATTGGCGGGAGAGGGAATAATCACTCTAATCGAGTTACAAGGTGGGAGGATAACGCCTTTCAAGTACTTTCCACGACAACTTCGTGCAAGAGTGGGAAAATAACATTTGTTCTTCTCATGGAAACCACGTTAGTTCTCAAATGTTTCAACGTCATTTCATGTACTGAGAATAAGCCCATATTAGATCCGATCCAATGTTCGCCGTGTAGACAAGTGTAGGACAATGAACATGTTTCGATTCCATTCAAAAGTAACAAAAGGTGCCTTTATCTCTTCCAACAAGGAGAAATATAAATGCGAGAGATATGGAACGAAAGAAGATCCTACTAAGGATACGGTCGCAGAGCGTTGCGGGAGATATACACAATTAAATACATTCTATTGGGGGCTAAAACAACACATGAATGCTACAGAAACAAGGGTAAATAAATGGAGGGGTCATGCTAATTATTGTTGCACAAACTCTTTGGCCTAACGCTTACACATGTTTGATCCAGCATGGGATGTATAAATACAATAAATTATTAGCAAGCAAGTAAATAACAAGTAAAGAAAGGGTTTATGAACCCGAGAAAGGGTACGGGGGTCTAATACCTAAATCCAACTCGGGTGGAACATCCCATAATTCAAATAACTTAAGAGACATGAAGTTTAACCATGTACTGTGTGGAGGGAAAGCTAATATGCTAAAGGGGGAACCGTGATTAATTCATCCTCTTACATTCCTAATTCCTTCTCAATTCTTCTTCTTTTCTTCACTCACAACCTTCTTATCCTCTTCCTTGTCCACCAAATGATCCTCTGAATAGTTCCACAGTTGCTTCAGTTCTCCTCTGCACATAGCGATGAAGAGAGGAATGATGAGACACGTCGGAACGAGGTACAGAAGGGCGGGCTGTGCACGCTGAAACAATTCATCATAGGGATACGGTAGTCAAGGTACAGTATACGATAAATGATCAATATTCTTACCTTGAAGTGATGCATAACTCCCATGGTGATGAAGAGTCCCAGAGCATAAGCGATGATCGTCACGTAGAAGTAGATTCTGAAATGAATCCGTGTGTACGGTAATGAGGATTGAGACTACTGTACCTGAACTTCTTCTTCTCGGGCTGTGCAGGTCCCTTCTCCTTCTTCTTCTCTGTTCCCTTCTCAACGAACTGAAATATGATCGAGTAATAAACACCTGCGCCCAGTTATAAATGCATCATGGGCATATAAACATAGTTGAAGTAAACAATCAATATCGTACCTGCATTTCTCCCACTCTCTGGTCGAATCTTCTCAAAAGAGCAATGAAGAGACCGGGAATGACGATATCTCCCAGACCTAATAAGACAATCCATATTCTACTTCTCAAGATGGAATGACTAACCGAGCATGGAGTACTTGTTGGCCTCAAGCCATCCATTTCTGTAGATGTCCTGAGGGAATTGGAGAAGGATCGGGGCATCGATTCCCTTGGCAACCTGAATAAGGGAAAATGAAGGAGGGAATGGACAAGACAATTACAGTAGTCATGACGTCAGTGGCGAAGACCCAGAAGATATCATAGAAGAAGAGACCAACGAGAAGGAGTGTTCCTGCCTAAAAGGAACCATTTTCACTTCAATTCTATCAGTTAGCAGACCTTGAAGTTGGAAAGATGGAGGTTCTCGATTCCGTAGATGGAGAAAGCAACACCGAGGATGTTGTTAGTGATCCAGTGTCTAAAAGATAAACAATCCATTGCGAGAGTTGCAAATGAGATGCCAACCTGCGATAGAGATGAGAGACAGCAATACCGAGACAGAAGAGAATGGCTACTGCATCATGAGTATCCCATTCGATCTGAATAAAAGATATTGAGTAACCCTATCACTCTTTTTTACCTATCACTCCCATATACAATCTCATGACAGAAAAAGCAATGACTTTCAATTCACCTTGATGAGATATTCGACTTCCTTCTTCTTGGCGTCTTCAATGTCTCCCTCGTCCATCTCTTTCTTTCCCTTTCTGAGTGACAGAAGGTATGGAGTGTTCTTCTTGGGACAACGATTTCCAATGGGAAGCAGACGAAGGAAGAAAGAGAAGAAGGGCTTGAGGAGAGCGGCAAGGGAGACACAACCTGAGTGGGGAAACAGTGAATATATTGACACAAATAAGATGTATGCATTCGCATTAAAACCCCTATAGTTATTTCGTCTGAGAAACCAATTACGTGTATGATATGGAAGAATTCACAGAAGAACTGACCTTCGACACAGAGAAGAACAAGAAGGAAGGTCATACAATGAGACTTTGTGATAGAAGGCACTTGTTCCCACAGAGGAATCACCTGAGAATATTGTTATGATGAAGAAAATAGAAGAAAGATACTCACTGCATGGGCAACGAATTCCTCAACTGACACTCTGACATTGGATGGAAGTTGTTCCAATACACGTCCATAGAGAGGAGGAGAAGAAGGACCAGCCTGACGGGCAATCCACTTCTGAACATCACAATACATTCATTGTCATCCTAATAGACTGACATCTCTCAATGGCTGCAGAGCTCCGATTGCCTGTACAGGAAGATGTGCCTGTGCGTTCTCCCACGACAGTTTGTCAGGACTGGAAAATGTACATTAATGCGGATCAATGGTGAAAATGACACACTTGAAGAAGCAGTAGAGACCGAAGAGGACAACGGAAGCAGTGAGAGGGAAGAAACGAGCCTCACGCATTGTTATTGAACTCTAGAAACAAGGCAATAGAGTGGATCCTGAGTGTCGTGACAACCTCAATCTTGTGTTGTCCCTTCGCAATGGTCCTTCTGACAAATCTGGAACTGCGGACACCACCCACGATGATACAGAAGAGGGAGAGTCCATACAGTACAAGGGATGCTGTCGCCTGAATACATTACACTGGTAAACAACAATGACAACTACAATCAGTACCTGCTCCTCAAAAGTGTACACGATGGTAGCATTCTCAGCAGCCACAGGGGCAGGAGTGGAAGAAGGAGGAACTCCTTCGGCCATTGTCAAGTTGAGGAAGACCTGAATATCAGTCAATGTAACAAAGGGCATAAAGAATGCAAACACGAGTGCGTGCAATTCGAAACAAGAATCCCAAACTAAACGACCTTAGTTATTAGCCGTAGTAAAATTGTTCATCATGTAAGTGAAATTACCGTAAGAAATATTCGATCAATATTCAATATTGTAATATTCTGCACAGAAGACTTTGTGAAGAATATTACAGAATATTTTGGTGGGATATTTAAATGAAGCCAGGAGTGGCGCCACGTTATTGTCTCGTTTTCATTTCGCTAAGACCAAATTAGTTTATATTTTTATCTAGCGCGTACTGCTGTTAAAGGCATTCGTATTTACGTAAAATTAAAAGAATATCGGCTAAATATTTCTCATAGAAAGAGAAATAAGAGACGGTCTGGTCTATCTGGGATGCGTGGAAGCGCATTTATAGGAACGCGGAGAAGAGATGCATTCATGCCAGAAACGCTGGACACAACGCAGAATCACGGGCGCCCACAATATCCATCGCATTGTTGCGCAGAAAATGCGTCGAACTGCGTTATGATTTGAAAAGAAGGCGTTGTGGAGAGTGCTGATTGGTTGGCGTGTGGCCAAGTCCCGCCTCTTCTTCATTTCCCTACCAAATGGGCGGTGTTCGAGAAAGAGGCGTGGCTTGGAGGCTGTCACACGTCAGCAAAGGGGAAGAGAGACAGTTTCCTGATAGTCAGAGTCTTCGGGAAGCGACTGTAGAAGTCGGAGGACTTCTCTCTACTGGAAATGCGTCGATCGACGGCGATTCTCTGCCTTCTGGCAGGATCTCTCGCCCTCTTTGGTTGGTCTCACTCTCTATTTGTAGACGATGCCATTCACAATTATGGGATGGTTATTATTGAAGTGATGCGGAAGTGAAGTTAATGATAATTCTTTGCAGCCTTCTTCCCTTCGAATCAAGTTCATGCTGAAGATGAGGTTGAAGAGCCAATCAAGGGAGGAAGATCTCCCAAGGGAACCGACGATGAAGCAATTCAGAGGTCAGAAAATGAGCTTGTCGAATTTAATATGCGAAATATCACTAAGCAAAGCTTGTAGTCTTTCTCACGAGATATATATCAAAATTGTTTATTGGGACTGATATTGGTTGGAATCTCCATGGAATGTTGATTTGGTGAATCGGTCACGATTATCTCTTGCCAGTGTGTCGTATAACTTGGACACACCTTTAGTGTCTTATATGTACACGTCGCCTTACGGGCGGAATTGAATTGGGGGATAGTAGTGATTTGTGGAAGGTTGCACTGTCCCTCGAGTCTCTTCCCCTTTCCCCATCAGACTCTATTTGCACGATGTGCATCGGTGCCAGTCTGTATTAACCTAACCCCCCCCCCTCTCAGAAGTACCGGCCAATTCGTTCCCTTCTCTCTCTCCGTTCTATTTGACCCCCTGGCCTCTCATCCCAAACAGTGCTTTGGGCAGAGTAAACGGAAGAAGGACAGGGCAAGTATATCAGAGATAAGGACAAGTGAACTATGGCTCATAGTCTATAGGAGATGATATCGATTGACAGATGAATCTACCATGCATACTTGGCCTACTTCATATGAAATGTGTATAAGGAGAGTACGAGGAGAGAAAGAGAAAGTGGGAATCGTGTCCACTCACAGGAAGGTCATTGTACCTTGATGAAAGTGAAGGGGTTTCTGCAATATCGAGAGATTAAAATGTGAAGCCCTTCATAAGGGTCATTTAATAGAAAGGAAGTGTGATGAATGAAATTAAATGCATAAAGAACGATAGTAATTACAGAGAAGAGGAAGCAATCAAATTGGATGGACTTTCTGTGGCCGAAGTCAAGAAACTACGCGAATCTGCTGAGAAGCACGAGTTCCAGGCTGAGGTATTGAGTCGTTGATGGAATGAATGTAATGGGGACACGTTGAGGTTAACCGTATGATGAAGTTGATCATCAACTCATTGTACCGTAACAAGGAAATCTTCCTCAGAGAGCTGATCTCCAATTCTGCTGATGCCCTTGATAAGGTTCTATTCTCTGTCTATTACTCTTCTATTTACATTGTTTGTAGATTCGTCTCCTCTCTCTGACTGACCCTGAACAACTGAGGGCAACTGATGAACTTTCCATCAAGATCAAGGTATGCATGAAGTTATAGACAGTGTATGACTCTTTGATTGTAGGCAGACAAGGAGGCCCGAACTCTTTCTGTTGTCGATACTGGAGTGGGAATGACTAGACAGGATCTGATCAACAATCTGGGAACAATCGCCCGTTCTGGAACTTCTGAATTCCTTGCTAAGCTCCTCGATACTTCCACTTCATCTGACCAACAGTCGGTAAACACTCAATTTACTCCCATTAACTGTACTGATTCGAATTAGAGAAAGTAGTGAAATCCCTTTGGTTGCAGGATTTGATTGGACAATTCGGAGTTGGTTTCTACTCTGCTTTCCTCGTTGCTGATCGAATTGTCGTCACAACAAAGAACAACGATGATGACCAGGTACAGTCATTCATTCTCTCTACTCAAGATTATCATTAACTGATTTAGTACATCTGGGAGTCTGATTCTTCCACATTCTCTATTGTGAAAGACCCTCGTGGACCCACTCTAAAGAGAGGAACTCAGGTTAGTTGATGTAATGGATGTACAGGATGAATGAAGATGTATTCCAGGTTACTCTGTACTTGAAAGAAGAGGCTCTTGACTTCCTCGAGCCTGAGACTCTCAAGAATCTCGTACAGAAGTACTCGCAGTTCATCAACTTCTCCATCTTCCAATGGGCATCCAAGACTGAAACTGTAGAGGAGGAAACTGAGGAAGAGGAGAAGGTATGAATACTCTGCCTGTCTAGTCATTGAGTACAAAACAAAGATATGATAATAGTCTTCGCTTTGCAGGATAAGGAAGACGGAGCAGTTGAGGAAGAAAAGGAGAAGAAGACAAAGAAAGTGGAGAAGACAACTTGGGACTGGGAAAGAGTCAACAATGTCAAACCAATCTGGATGAGAAAGGCTGGAGATGTTGAAGAACAAGAATATGAAGACTTCTACAAGAGTGTCACAAAGGTTGGTATTGTGATAAGAATGAAATATGAAGTCTGTCATTGAAGGATTCCGAGAAGCCTCTTGGTCACGTTCACTTCACTGCTGAAGGAGAAGTGTCATTCAAGTCGATCCTGTACATTCCCAAGAAATCTCCTTCTGATATGTTCCAGAACTACGGAAAGGTCAGGAATATAATGAGAATGATGAATGAGAGTGTCTATAGGTGCTGGAGAGCATTAAACTGTATGTGAGAAGAGTCTTCATCACTGATGACTTCCATGATATGATGCCCAAGTGAGTACTATTCCATCTTGTTCTATGAGTCATTGGTTCTCTTTAGATATCTGTCTTTCATCCGTGGAATCGTTGACTCTGATGACCTTCCCCTCAATGTATCTCGTGAGAATCTTCAACAGCACAAACTCCTCAAGGTTATCAAGAAGAAGCTTGTCCGAAAGGTGAATTCACTCATTGTCTCTTTGATTCAATATTCTCTTAAGGTTCTTGATATGATCAAGAAGTTGGAGGGAACTCAGTTTGATGACTTCTGGAACGAGTTCTCGACCAATATCAAACTGGGAGTTATGGAGGATCCCTCAAACAGAATGCGTCTTGCCAAACTCCTCAGGTAACAACTAGTTCTTCTCATTGATCCTTTCATTTGTCTATAGATTCTTCTCATCTGCTGATGACGAGAAGACAACAACTCTTTCTGCATACATTGAGAGAATGAAGGAGAAGCAGGAGGCCATCTACTATGTTGCTGGAACGAGCAGGAAGGAAGTCGAGACATCTCCCTTCGTTGAGAGACTCCTTGCTAAGGGATACGAGGTTAGACATCCACATACTCACTGTCTCTTACCGTATCCCTTGAGGTTCTGTATCTGACTGAGCCAGTCGATGAGTACTGCATCCAGGCCATGCCTGAGTACGATGGAAAGAAGTTCCAGAACGTCGCCAAGGTTTGTCTGCTACCGTAATCAACGCATAGTCAATTGTCATTGTAGGAGGGACTGAATGTTGATGATGGAGAGAAGGCAAAGGAGGCACACAAGACACTGGAGGAGGAGTTCAAGCCTCTGACTGCTTGGTTGAAGGAGACTGGTGGGTAGAGGGAGGGGGAGTGGAGAATGAAGTATGTTATGTGCAGGACTGAAGGATAAGATCGAGAAGGCAGTTGTATCACAGAGATTGGTCAAGACTCCTTCTGCACTTGTTGCATCTAACTATGGATGGTCTGGAAATATGGAGAGAATCATGAAGAGTCAGGCATACGCAAAGGCCAAGGATCCCACTCAGGACTTCTATATGACTCAGAAGAAGACTCTTGAGATCAATCCCCGTCATCCCGTTATCAAGGTACCGTATACTGCTATCTAGGACATACAGTATCCTGTGAATCGTTGTAGGAGCTCCTGAAGCGTGTGCAATCTGATGCTGAGGACGTGAAGGCCAAGTACACAGCTGAACTTCTCTTCGACACTGCCACTCTTCGTTCAGGATTCACTATTCAGGTATGAATTGGTTATTTGTCTTTACATATGAGACGATTGGTTGCAGGATCAGAATGGATTTGCCGAGAGAATTGAGGCGATTATCAAGAAGTCGATTGATGTTGCTGAGGATGCTCAGGTTGAGGTACGGTAGTTGATTGTGTTGTTTACAGTTATTGATTGGATGTTGTTAATGATTGTCTGTTCAGGAGGAGGCTGTGATTGAGGAAGACGTAGAAGAGGAGAAGAAGGAAGAAGAAGGAGACAAGGTTGAGGAGGAACACACTGAACTGTAGATGACTACAATCAATGTCATGCATTTGACCAATGAAGCATTGTTGTGATAGGGCGAATGGGTAAACCTCTCTTCTATTGAGGGGAACCAACGTCCATTCTTTTTAGTTCGTAATAATTTTATTATTATTTCATTACTTGTTCGTGTTATGCAATAATTATAGATGAATTTGATCCAAATCTCCATCCCGCAATGTTCCCCTAACTTATTTATTGTTTCATAGTATGAAAAGTATGAAAGATTGTGATCCCATTAGTCCATTAAGATTCTCTCCACACTCAGAGTTGTGCCCTTCTGCCTCCTCTCTTTCTTTACTTTCTCACCCAATACGGTTTCCATCCAGCGTCACTACGTTGTTTCTTCGTTTCTAATAAAGAGTTCATGGACGAACTGCAATTGAGTTACTAATGTGCTTGAGGGGATAATGTTCTCGTATTAACAAGGTACGCGAACTAGTTACATTGATGAAAGAGACCGTCGTTGATGAAAGAAGAAGTTCGACTGAATTTTGGAATCCGACTACTATTGGTTTGACTCTTGATGCTGAACATGTTCAACGGGCTTCCACAAATTACAATGAACCTTTGCAATACAATCATCTTGAAAGAAGTATTTATAATTGTTTTGTGTCGGATTGAGACATAACGATGGCTGATTGAGAAATAAAACATTTCAATCAATTGGAACTTTCTCCTGTTGTGGTGAGTCTTCATAGACTGGAGGAATAGAGAATGCATTGTCGAAGAGAATTCTGAATGGATCATCCTAGGGAGAAGAAGAGGGGATGGTCACCTTTGTCTGTATACTGTCTGTCTATCCTGATCACGAAGGAGACAGTACGCAGTGTGGAAGATGGTGAGGACACTGAGGAAGGAGAATGGGAAGGGAGACTACAGTATACTCACAGATAGTTGAATACTGTCAGAAGGATACAAATGATGAAGAGGACAATGGAACACGTGTAGATTGCTGGAATGAGAGAGGAAGGAGAATGATAGAGGGGGAAAGGTCCTCACTTCCATTCATTTCATTGTCTGATGGAGTCTCGTTGTACACAAAGAAGAGAAGTTCTCTGAAGGAATGATTATGGAAAGGGGGATAGGAGTCTTCTCACTTGAAGTATTTATTGAGAACAGTGGGAACACCAGAGAAGGAACAAGCAGCAAGAGTCATCAGATAGAAGTTGTACATGTGATCAATCATCTGACAGTAGGGTGTCACTATCAGTGACTTTAGTACAATTGTCATTCGTCCAATCACCGCGGAGCGGTTGTCTCTCTCGTGTGATAGACAACCGCTCCGCGAAGATGAGACGAATGGCAATTGCACTAACGTCACTATTGGTGACACAATATCTGAGAGGGATAATGGGGACAATCCCCTCACATTTACTGAAAGAGAATGGACTCACCACTGAGACATGCATAATGAGCATGTACGATGTCTTCATCTTTCCCTTTGTCACAGAGAATGGAATAAGTGCAGAAATGAAGTTGAAGATTCCAATGAACAACTAAATTGAGAGAAGAGAATACAGAAAGAGGAAGACTTTCCCATACAGAGAACCATTCAAGAGGAGATGGAAGAGGAGTGAATAGAGCAACGGCAATTGAGATTCCTCCCCCAATACCACGAATAGATGAACATATAGCAGACCATTTGATCATTCGAGTCTTCTGAATGAACATCTTCTCATTGTCACTCAATCACTCTTACAGTTACTGTTACTCTTCCACAACAACAACTTTCAATCATTTCCTCTCTGTAAGACATTCTGAAATAGAGAATAAGTCAACGAAGTAATCGATGAATGGATGCTTCTCATGTCTTCTTATCAACTTTTCCCTTATCAATCTCAGATGTAAACTACGACTCGTCCTTCAATAAAGAAACGTACAATATTGTAATGAATTCTGTACCAGTCACATCTCCATCAATGCAATGATATTTTCATCGTTGTTTGAACTCGTGTTGAGCTTCACTCATCACAATATTCAGTCGCCAATTTGGAGATAATTTCCTGATTGACACTCGTGGGATCCTCTGATTGTTCTACCCTTCATGCTATTCTATGTAAACAGAATCAGATGAGAAGACTCAAATCGAACAGATACGAGGATAGACTAAGTACTGTTTTCCAATGAGAGTCCATTCCGGAAAGAGCTGTTTTTTTTCAGCGAAGAAACGAGAAATGCTATCCATTTTAGTGCAATCATCTTCTCTTCTTCAATATCTTCTACAATGTCCATCACAAGAAAAATGCATCATTGCGTTTCAAGTGAATCTATTATCCAAGTGAAATGAAATGGCGTACATACTCAAACACCTCATGAACGTAATAGAATCCGAATGGAAATCTTATTGTTAAAGGAGCTGCGCCACGAACTTTTATTCTTTAATATTATGGTAATGAATTGGTCCGAACATCGAAATTTCCGACTTTCGTTGTTTAGCGATTTGGCAGGTAGCCAAATGCTTCATCTTCGAATTCGCTGGAATTTTTCGTTTCTTGCAAGACGCTTGGAAGTCCGGTGAATTCGAATATAAATAAATAAATTCTAACTGGGGAACGTGAAAGGTTTTTTCAACCTTCCAGATCACTAAAAAACGTAAGTCAGAAATTTCGATGTTCGGACCAATTTATTACCATAATAGGTGAGAGCGTAAGGTCTAATGAGAGCAAAAACACACAAATTATTTAATAAAATCATTGCCTAAGCCTTCAAGTGCGCTTTCTTACATTCACATTCGAAGGGATTCGACTCTTGCAGCGATTGAACAGAGCGATCAGTTATGTACGGTAGATCGCTGTATTTTTCTCTGTACCCTCGGCAATTAATTTTTTGCACCCTGCACCCCTGCACCCGCACCCTCGGGTGTGCAATATATTGCACCCCGAGTGTATTATATTGCACTCCGAGCCCATTTT
>JACMIF010001450.1:0-17574 GCA_014805445.1 Diplogasteroides magnus | reverse complement strand
CAGAGCGGTCTGCTCTGACAACGAGAGAGTAAGGGAATTGGAGAGACTGACCGCCGAAAGTGCATGCAAATAAATCTCCCTTTACGGCTCCTTTAACCATATACTGTGTATAGTCAAATGCAATGAGTCAATGTCGTAGCGATTTTCTCGTGCACTCAATTCGAGCAAATCATGTTCAACATTCCCACATTCTGAAATTTAGTCGACAACGGTCACAATCTTTGAGCCATGAATTCGGCAGGTCATTTACGATTCTCATTCAAATATACACGGCGTAGGTATTATTGTGGAAAACCAACTTGATATTCCGAGTAATACACACATTCCATCTGGCTGACGACTGTGCACTCTCAAATTTGCGTGCTATTTCGTCGTTTCTCTGACCATTAGCCATGATTTGGAATAGGTTCACGCTCAACATATAGAGGCTGACTTCTAATTCCGTTTATCACAATAATGCCTTGTAGCAGTTGCAATGAAACGCTAAAGAAAGTGCTTGTGTACATATCGTATCTTATCTTATCAGTATCTCCGCATGGTCACTTCTCTCGCTTCTCGAGTCGGCACAGGTGCGCTGACTACTTATGTCACAAATGGCATTTGTAATAAGGTTTGTTTAGATGAACATGAGTTTCAGCCATAGTTCTAAGTTACAGTACAATGGACATGCCTTCAACGACAACTGGGAACGGACCGTTTTAAGTGGCGCCATCTCAGGATTCATATCCTTCGGAGCGGAGGCATTCAGTATCTGCAGCAGCACTAAGGCAATTTCAGTTGATCAGATTATATTGACTATAGGCTATGAAAATCGACTTCATGTACATTCTACGAACTCCATTTAGTACGCCCAGCTGCTGATCGAAGGCTTCGAAAATGGAACAAAACATCTTCGAGCGTGCTACGAGTCCGTGTAAGTGTCTTGAAACGTTTTGAAAAAATCTGTTGCATCTATTAGGTTGATCCATATGTTATGCGCATATCGATTTTTCTTCCGTATTTCCAAAATTAATGGGGATATACTTACAGAAACCCATATAGTCACTTACTGCACACCAAAGTAACAATTCACTACAATCGCCAGAAGTATAGATCTAGATTGGCAAGATCATACGATTACCTCAAATCTGTCCTTTTCTTTTACTTTTTTAAATTCACAAAATTTTTATGTACAACGATAAGGTTGATAAAATCGATCGATCCTGCAAGGATAGAAACCGATTTCTGGCAGTGAATCGGTGCTGTAGTGGACAGCAAGTAACCTTAGGGATTTGGGTCTATCCTCACTGGTTTCACAAATACGGTGAAAACTTAGAATTGCGACATAACCTACAGACCAACCTAAAAAAATACCATAATTTTGAGGACACAGTACATCATATTCATGATTTTCAGAGGCATCAACTTCTTCACCAAGTTTTGGTCAACAGCAGCAGTAGATGCGGTTGCCGGCGCCGTTCAGACCATTATTTACAAGCTTCTTACAACCGGAAAGGTCTGTGTTGCAATCTTACCTTGGCATTACAAAATAAATTTCTCAAATATCTATAAAATTATTCAGGTTGATTGGGCAGAAGTGGCAATCGGATCTCTCGTATGCGGAGGCCTGAGTATCGCTCGATCTGGTATGTCCCACCTAAGAGGACAGCACGATGAAAGACTGGTGATCGAGGTATTATTCATTATTATCGAATTGGCAGAGTATTTATGAGGAATTCTCGTTTGACTTATAACACAATATTTTAAAAATCACCTATAGGTATGGAGGGAAGGGATAAGTTGTCTAATATTTAAACGCTTAAAATTCCTTATATGCTCTCAGAGTTCATTATTAAAATATCCGCATACAATTCATTATTCATTTCTCATGGTCAGGCCCTGGAAGAGCATGAGAACGGTGGGACACTGCTCGACGAGAATGGCAATGAGGAGAATGATCCGAACTTGGTAAGAAATAAAATAATGTTTTTCCAGACCAGACCAATCCTCCTAGCGAATAGGGTCTCCCAGTCGTTTCTATAGCCGAGTCAATGCCTCCTAACTTCATTCCTAGCGGCTGTCTCTGCAATATAGAGAATACCGGGCAATTAAAGACGCAGATGCGAAATGATCTGTCGTTATGCTAACGGCACGAATTACCCCATCCTAGTCGGTATATTAATATGGAAACATAACTAGGGTGTTGCTATCAGTGTCTTTAGTACAAATGTCAATCTTCTAATCTCCGCGGAGCGGTTGTCTATCACATGAAAGAGACAATAGCCTGCGGAGTTTAGACGAATGGCTATTGCACTAAACAAAGGTCACTGATAGCGGCACCCTAAACAGAATCTCAATAATATAATAATATGCACAGGAGAACTCAAGATCATCAAACGAAAAGGTTGCGAGGAAGCCCGGAACAACTGCTATTCTACGAGATGAAGATGTAACTTTTAGAAATTTGTAATAGAAAATGAACAATGAAACAAAATCATTACAGCGAGGAAAGAAAGGCCGTGGAGAAAGTCACCAAAAGCGATCCATTCGGCATAAGAGCATCAAAGGAGCGGATACCAGTCGTGAAGGTGTGGCGTCTGGCACAAAAGTCGATGGAGAGAAGTCAACTATCGATATTGAAACAGTTATAAAATTGTTTGATTCAGACTGCCTGATGGCTACAAAATAAGATACAATATCAATAAACCAGGTTATGGCAGGAATACAGAAGTCGTTGGTCTCACGCATTCTGAGGTTGTTGAAATTCATTATGTGCAAAGATTCAGACTGTTTTTAAAATCAGGCGCAGAAGACTCTTGGAAGTAAGGCCGATTTAAGTCAGAGGGCTTGTGCTGAGGTGAGTTCATTCGACTTCATTCTCTCATCAATGGGGAGGGAGCTGGATATCAATAAAGGAGCTTTCTGGTAATTATTGAAAGCCGTTCATTTTCAACTGTCTAACTTCATTCCTAGCGATCGTCTCTGCGAAGTGAGAGACGACCGGAAAGAATTTATAGAAAGTCACCGGCTATCAATAAATATTAACCGAAAGTGACACCCTAAGATTCTCCATTGGACGATTACTAAATATGCAATTTTCCTTCAGGCTGACGCTGCCCAGCACTTAGCAAAGTACCGCTCCATGAAGACTTTGGGCAACACAACGGCCGTTACTATCAACACGAGAAAGCATGGGAAGCAACATATAACAGTGATATATTACATTGCAAAAATTCTGTATTCCGAACTTTTCAGAGCTTACAGCCTGCATGTAAGGTGTGTTCTTTGAATCCGCACAGGAACCTATCGAATCCACCTGAACTTGTCAATCACAACCTGGACCGTCGAGGCCATATGGGCACGCAGCTCGCCCCTTTTCCCATCAAACTCTCCAAAGAAGACAAGGATAAGAAAACCACGCCTAATTCAAACCGTAATTATTCATAGATGGATAGATAATCACCGACATCAGACTTCCAAGATGAATATTCATAATAACCCGCTTTAGATACTACGGCCGTTCCTCCAAGTCAGGAGGCTTCCTCTTCCACCATGAATGTCGATGATGAGATGCCACCAGCAGGTCACGATATTTTTTCATTACAATCAACCGTAAAGTATCCCAATTTGCAGAGCCATTTGATGCCTGCGACAGTACACCGGCTTCTTCAACTTTCAACAATGTGGACCTGCTAGGCGATGATCAGTGAGATGTTTTCTATTGATTTCATTTTCTACTTCTTTGTTTGTAGTCAAACAATCCGTTGCGTTTAACGCATCCACTGAACTGTTGCTCTAGTCTATATATCTCGCAGTTGAAACATATCTCGTAGAGACGAAATGACCCGTAAAAAGAGAGAACAAGGTGGCATCTTGGTGTGAGATGCCTACGAGGAATAACAGTTCAGATAGGATGCTTAATACCACAATCGTCTGCAGATCCGAAGCGTTATCTAACGAGCAGTCGAGTAAATTAGAAGAGCCGGTGGATGAAGACTTTCTGGATGAGGCAGCAGTTGAATCAAATGACATCGACGAGCCTGCTTCGAATACATTCGACTCATCTGTCGGAATTTCTAATCCCGTCGCAGCATACAACGAGTGTCTTCCACTGGTCGCGAATGCTTCTGATTGCTTCAACTCAGAGCACGAAGAGATTCTTTACATGCAGGAATTGGTTAGTGGCAATATATTCACGGACGCAGGGATGATTGTAATGCACATGAATGTGCGCTCATAGTATCAGGGTACTCCAGGAAGGATCCCCTTTGACTAGGGCGATTGGGCAGGGCTGTAATTATTGTTTAATATGCATTTGTGGTGTATAGATGATGCAGGGTCTTTTTAGAAGAGCCTCGAAAACCAAAACAGTGAACAAATGAAAGAGGGATATCTCGCATGTCGTCCATCAGTGTATCGCGAGGAATATGCATTCTCTAACAGCACAGGTTTTGATGAATTGTTTTATAATCTTTTAAACAAACCATTGGGCCACATTGAATTAAGTTTTGGTCACCAATCCGTAAGGATCCTTGCTGTTATAATACTTAGATATCACAATTTTCCTCAGCGGATAATCTGATGTTGAAGGTGCTGGAGAAAGAGTGGGAGGTCCCTCATCAGCATCATCTTCGAGCCGTGAACCTCGTCGCATCTCATACCGCGAAGAAGAGCCGATGTATGAGAAGAAGAATTTGATGCAAGAGGCCGGCGATGCGATCACAGGAGCCACGAAAAAGGGAATGGGTGAGCATAGTGAAGGTCAATGTCTCATAAATGATAGTTCAGACAAGGCAGTAAGTGTTGTGAAGTCCTTCAAGGAGAGAGCAGTGCGATCGGAGGAGGAAGTCAAGGTTTGGCAAATATACTATTTCAATCTCTTCAATGATATAGTTCAGATTGCCGAAATCGTGCAAATCATTGGCTGGAGCTCACGGGACAACGCGTACAGAATGATCAACGAAACTACTTGGCCAAAGCTCCCAGGCATTCTTTAAATATCAATAATCATAGTCAATCTGTCCTTCAGAGAAGTTGAGACTGGTGGCCGTGTCTGGAGTCCGTAGAAGTGGACGGACTACTCTCCTGCACTCACTGATCTATCAGTGTGTTTCTCAGACGGTTCTTGGGAAGTTATTGGAAATAATTAAGGCAGGGATATCATATTCCCAGAGCACAAGCGGTCACTTCTATGCTTCCAATCGGAGTGAATCTCTACATTCTCCGAGATAAGGAAATTGCATTCCTGGATGTGTGCGATAGCATGGATTCCACTGGACAGAAACCGGTGATTGCGAAATTTTAGGGTAATGGTAATTGTTTTATACTAAGTGATAATTATAATTGTTCTTTTTAATTACATTATTATGAATTGCTATGTTAATCATTAATTATTAATGATTAACATAGCAATTCTAAATATATTTTATTTTCGAATTGTTGGGCATTGGTCAAGAATGTTTGTATCTGTTTCACGATTGTGCTTTCAGTATGAAAATCCTGTTCTCGGATCGGTTCTTCTCGAAGCATTCGCGTACCTCTGCTGCGACCACATGTTATACTCTCTGGCTTTGGAAGATGGACAGGTATGTATTTTATCATATTATAGATCCTACCATTTCACTAGGGCGGTCCAGAAAACTCAAAATGTCACCAGAGTTATAAAAGATGGTGGATCCCTAGTGACTGCAAGTGATTGAGGCCCAAATTTTGAAATGCCATACATACTTAACTTCGTGCATAATGGTACTAAAATAAATTCTTATTCGTCCGTATTTATTCATAAAAAATGTTATGTGACAAAATCCTGTATTTTGACAAAAGGAGAAAATGAAAACAAGAATATTCGGCTCCGGCCTTCTAGAATGTACACTAAATATCGAGAAATTGGGCATTTTTTCGTAAACGGCATAATTTTATAAGTTCCCGCTTGTATTTGCGAAATACGCAGACTGCATGCAAACTGACTAATCTACGTACTTCTCACCAACTTACATACATCTAGCTACTTTTTGAATTTTTGGGCCTGTAGATCTTAAAGACACACAAGTGCTTTCAGGCTGATATGTCTGCGCAAAATATTTGCGACTGGATCAAGAAACGGCTTAGTCTGCTCATGCTGGCAGGACTTGAGCTCGACGGGTAACGATTTTTGAAATGTGATGATAAAACGATACATTTTGTAGACGATTAGGCGCCCAGTTTGCATCAATCGTCTTGAGAACCAATCGTCCCTCAGAAGTTGTTCTTGGGACCATTTCTGAGCTGGAAGAGCTACTGAACAATCATCCTTGCACTGAAGGCAATTTGCAAGAGATCAGTGAGGCAAGTCAGATGATTAAAGATTTAGTCCTTTGGAAACTGTGAAAATCTTTAGCATAGAATAGTTGATGAAAAGCTTATGTCCATTTGTGATTTTTCAGGAGCGTAAGCAAAGCCTCATGTGTGACGTCTCTCACAATGTCGAAGTGATTAGGTTGGAGAAAGCACACGTAAAAGGAAAGACTATGAAGGAAGATGATGAGTACAAAGGTCAACTAAACACTATTTGGAACCGGATCAGCGGTGAGGACATATTTGCCCTTTTTTGTTCGAGCGAACGAAAGCATAGCTAATGGACGAATCCGAAGTTTAAAAAAATTAAACTTCATTTAGTCGACTTTTATTATTCTTGTTCAGACACTACTCGTTATCACTACGCAGCTGCAAATGATTTCTTAGC
Source organism: Diplogasteroides magnus (assembly GCA_014805445.1). NCBI lineage: Eukaryota > Metazoa > Nematoda > Chromadorea > Rhabditida > Diplogasteroididae > Diplogasteroides > Diplogasteroides magnus. Next base: position 10,874 of record JACMIF010001450.1, on the reverse strand, counting down.
GGAACAAGTAAAAGATTGCATATTATACGTCACGAACAGACATTCCCAGGATTCCAACTTCGTGAGATTCACCGTGGAAGGAAGCATGATGTCCGTTTGGAATGCACTGATTTCAAGCGACTCTATTGAGAAAGTACTTTTTTTTCACAAGAATATTTCCTGACTTCTGGATAGACACTGAGATTCGCAAATTAACGCAAATCTCAGTCAACATCCATAGGGTAGGAAATATACTTGCAAATGAGTTTCAGGCCATAATCAGCGCTGCGAACAAAGCTCATGCTCAAAAGTCTGATTCGAAAGCAGCTGGCGATGCAAAGGTTTTTACAGGCGAGCCGGCAAGTATTTAGTAAGCGGAAATGTTGCAGGCATTTTGGAGCAACTTGAACTCCTTCCAGAGAAAGCTACTTATTCACAATCTAAATGACATGATCACTCCTCTCATGCAGGAATTTGAAGAAGAAGGTGGGAGTGTCTCTTTTTTGGAGTCATTTCGATAACATTATGTTCAGTTGAGCAAGCCAAACAAGAGAAGATTGACTCGTTGCGAGTCTACCTACAGTACTCGGCCAAAATAGCCGTTGCTGTTGTCGCTGGTTCTCTGGATCTGAACAACGTCTCATTGAAGGAGGAGGTGATACCTGTTCTTCACCATCTTCCTTAAGCTGAAATGATATGATGATTAGTCAAATAATCTGCCCTGAAATGACATAATGAATAGAGGGACAACCTTTATTGGCTTCTTTTCACTGTCATGCGAAAAGTTCTTTCAGGGCATTCGTATTGGCCTCGACGGCCTCACTTATCTGAACGCAAGCGATGACAGCAATATAGTGGATGGTTTTCTCCTTCGCTTCGCCATCGTCGACTATGGGCTTCTGGAATTATTGAATCACGAAGACATCTACAAATATTACAGGCATGCTATCTATCATATTCCCTGTACATTAGATCATTAACTGTATTCTGGAGCTCCGCGCTTAAAGCTGTGCATATCTGTTTAAATCATCATGGGCGAAATACGTTTCAGCAGCTGCTGGAATATTCTCCAAATAGCCGCGTCCTCCGGATTCCGTCTTCGTCTACTCGCTTTCCCCATACGCGAGAACGCCGTGGAAGTTCTCCGCTACCTTGGACGGAAGAAGGAACTGGTCGGGGACAATCCTCATCTGTACAAGTGAAATTAATAATGATTCACATAACAGAACTGTGGTACTGCTTGCAGGAATGTTCTCAGCGTTCTAACTCAACTGATTAATACCAAGGTCGATATCAGTGGACTTCAAAATGTCGTCAAAGTAAGCAGCCATAAGGACGGATCTAGGCTGAATATGGTTTGCTTTGCTCATTTTATTGAAGAGTATTTTTGAAACAGGATCTCCTCCGACAAAGCCTTCTTGAAATGGAGTACGAAATTAGTGTGAAAGTACGAGAACTAGTAAAGGTCAGGCATTATATCATTGAATGCCGACTGCTATCTTTGCAGAAAGCATATGAAAATCATCAATTTGCTTCTCTATGCAATGAGCAAGCCCTGAAACTACCAGGAGAGTGGTTTGATGAGTTCGCCTCTGATATTTACAAGACAGCCTTTCACCAATTGGATTCAAGGGAGACGAACATGTTAATGGAGAAGATTCATGTAGTAATCTACAAGGAAGTAGGTAAGTATAAATTCAATATATAAAAAGGCGATCTCGTAGAACTAGTTCTAATTTACATGATTCAGCCATGCATTTCGCTCGCGATTTAATACAGCAAGGACTCGTAGACGAGCTCTTCCTCCCCAATTCTGGCATGCGGGAAGACGTGGCAAGGGCGAGAGGCCACTTCATTGCTCAACTTCTGGGTAATTGACCTTTTCACTAAAACTTAACACGTAGTCTACCATAGACGTGACACGGTTCGGGTGCAGAAAAATTCAAAAAATGTGAAGTAAAAAATTTCTTAATGCCGACCCATAAAGAAAATTTGTCAGAAATGTTTCTTTATTCTTGCTTTCTAGTTTTCGGAGATTTTTGTAGTTTTCATTATCTATGTATTGTACGCGACAAATCATAACTTCGTTCAACAACTAATCTCTATTGACGGGTCAATTGTAAGCAGCAAAGTCATTTTCCCTCGTATCTGGAGATTATATATACGGTACATATGTCTCCGCCTGTCTTCTTCTTACGTCTGTAGAGTAGACTACTGTCTCGGGACAGCAGTAGCCCCGCTGTCTCGAGACTACTTAATGTAAAGGGTGCGAGTGAGCGAGGTCTCACTCGCAGTTGTTCTATTTTGAAAGCTCGGCATAGATAACCGAATGAACAGACCACAACACAGTCGCTCTCTCCATGTGAGAGAGCATAACTAGGAATATAGTTATGTCAAATGCACATTACAACGATTTCTGAAACGCTCTAGAACACGATCTACAATCATTGCTAGATTTGGCTGCACAAGACAATGCGCTCTTCCTGGATGTCATGTCTACCACGAGAATCCTTCCACAGCTGAAAGAGTGCATGAGGACTCCAGTAAGATTTCTATTTTTAAGGAATTATTCACAATAGACGAAATGTAGTGCCTTTTTAATCTAAAAGGAACCAAAGCTTGCCATGAGTTGATCATGGTATGACCACTGACAGCTAACGATTAGCCCCATGAGCGCATGGGGAAGGCAGCTACAGCCGAGGGAACCAGTCCACATGTTGCGCCTTGTGATTCTGCACATTTCAAGGGCTATCTTGAAACGACAAGAGTTATTAGTAGGGAACGACTTTTGGAACGACTTTCGTCTGTGCATTCATCCGACCGGTCATCTATGATTAGCGAGAGAGAATGATTCACCGGTGCACATGGAGGGGAAACGGTCCATAAGTCGTTCCCTAGTTATTAGTAGGGTAGGCAATCTAAGCGAAAGTTCACTTTTCTGCAGTCTAATTCTCTCTGAGCGGTTGTCACATGACAGGACATCCGCTCCGAGGTAATTAGAAGACAGAAAAATGTACTTTCGCTTGGATTTCCTACCCTGCTTATTAGTCATTCCGGCTGAAATGTACCTAACGCTCAGCCTGATTTTTGCTATTTATAAATCGTGTTAAACATATCTCAAATCACCCTCGATGGTAAATTAAGAACTTGCCTGATGGTCTTCTGTCTGTGGTCCTCAAGTGCTTTATGTGGCTGATGCACGCTAATGCACACAGAGATTCACCCATCGTCAAGAAGGCTCTCGAAGATATGGAACCGCTGGTGAGGGAATCGAAAAGGAAAGATAAGGCGAGAAAATTTAGGATTATATTAGAATATGTACTTTTTAAGGTCCATGATTTGGACGAAGTCCATCGCCGTGAACGTCGTGAAAAGCAGATAAAGAAATATGGTTTTGTATCTTTGCAGTGCTTGGACAACAAATTTCTTCCTCCTGTTTTCAAAAGGTTTGTACAGAAACCATCTACATGTGTACGTAAAAAAACACTAGTTTTCTGAGAAACTTAATCATCTATAACGGCAGGGCATTGTAAATGTACAGTCCGAGGCGCCGATTACTATCGTAAACTGCAATACTGGGCGCCTCAGACCAGGGGTTCAAAAACGGTAAATTTGTCGTCATTCTTCTCCGCAGCGCGGTTGTCTATGAGAGAATGAGACAACAGCTCGGCGGAGAAGAATGACGACAAATTTACCGTTTTTGAATCCCTACGCCGGACTGCGCCATTAAAACGGGAGCTGAAAATACATACGTTGCCTATATCAATCTCGCTGAATACGCTAGCAGCTGAATAATTAGGTGTAAACTGCATAAATGCGCTTATTTAAAAGCTCCTAGTATTAATATGGAAAATGAAATCACGTTCAGACTCGTTGGTCACACCAGAACGCCTATTGACAAGAGCAATCAAGTGGTACTACATACTTTATTCGTCATGGTCTGATCAAATGTACAAGTTTAGAATTTTCTCAGCTTCGTCGATAAGCTTCTTTACGTTGCTATAGATGAAAATGATAGAAGGCAGTTTTATGAAGAAATCTATCGTGATCGAGGAGAGCTGATAATTAATGTAGCGAAAATTCTAGCTGAAGCAGGTATCGAGATTGTTATTTTTGCTAATTCAATGAATCTTCAGCTGAATTGCTGACTCCCGATAGAACTAATTGTATGCTTCAAGTCATAAACAAGTCTTGTCACCTCCTTAGCAAGTTTATGCACTGCTACAAGAATGAGAGATTTGAAATGGAACTTCTATACAAGGTTTAAAATATATTACAAATGTTTATTGTATGTGCGTTAAACTCGATTTTTCAGAGCGAAGAGAGCGACAAAGTCGTCAATGACCCCAGAAGAATGACCACCTTCAAAGAGTTGACGAAAGCTCTCGAAAGCATTTTCAGACTTCTTATCCAGAGAAGGGACCTGTATAAGTGAGTCTCCATTTGCATGCGTTGTTAGATACATTTAGAAATGATTTCACATGAATTTTAAAATTTATTTTTCCGTTCCTCCCATAAATATAGATACAAAACGGTTTCTCTTCTCGTGGGGGCAAACTCTCGTATTTACTTTGGATGGGTATCTAATTGATCTATCACTCACAATGCGAAACTATTTTATTACTTATGTAGAAAAAATATGTCTATATTTAAGGAAGAAAGATTCATTTGGCTCCGCTCTTCAATCTGTTGTCGCTCTTTTGCTCAATGTACAAGCGACAAGTGGAATATCACACTCGGAAGTGAAAGCCTCCCTAGACCAGGAGTAAGATAAGTATTTCACAATCAATTATTTTAAATCTATGCAGTAGCGTGCACGATATGAGCGGAATTCACGAAACTGACTATGAAACTAATATTATCTGTGGAACGAATCACTTTGCTGGCTTAGATCCAAAGCTGGTGAGCTTATTCAATGTCAGCGTAAATCCATACAATTATGTATATTTTTAGTATGTTCGCGCCGTTTCACGAGCTGCTTTTATCCTGCGTGAAGCAAATCCTCAAGAGATTTCTCACTTCGTCGCTGGCAAATGCATTCAGAGTACGGGATTCTTCTGCCCTAAAATGCATATGAACATCCATTTCAGGCTGTTTGGAAGAGGTGATTAAGAGAGCCAAGTCATCACTGGAGATGCAGGAAAGGGACAAGCAGGATAGACAGAGAGCGATTACGAAGAGTCTGGAAACGAAGATCGGTCATGAAGGCTCTAGAACGGTATGAAATGGATAGTTAGCATTACCGATCACTATTCACTAGGACAAACAAACTCAGCGCATATCACTTATTTAAGCGCCTAGTCAAAATTAATTCTCTTTTGCTCTTGTGATATATTGTTATGATAAGTGGGCAGTAATGCTATAAGTGAAATGTATATTGCAGCATCGCACGGCATTCTTTGATCGGTTGCAAGAAACAAAAGAATCATCCTCCCCCTCTCGAGCCGAATCGACCGAAGGGCAAGGAGAGACAAAGAGTTTTGCGTGTGCTGACATCTTCATAGAGTGTATACCTCTGAATCAGCGCGTGCCAAAGTCTCATGTGGGAAATGTACGATTCGAGGAGGTACATGTATTTCCGCGCCTGCGCTTGAACCAACGCCTTTTTCAGGCCATCGACTTGCCCAAAGCTCTCGCACTCTCTATTCTCTTCAACAACGACCGGAACGACAGCAACGAAAATCGAATTGACGAACTGATAAAGTTAGTTAGGATTGTTTCAAAACAAATCAATATTGCACTGTAGGCATCTCAACAAAGTCCTGGTCCGTAAAGAAGTGTTGTTCATGAAGCTCAGGAATGACTATGTAAAGGATATGATGAAACTAAAGAATATTTCGAGAGCCCTCGAATCGTGTGGACATAAATGGGTATGTCCAGGATACTTAGAACTACCTAGGCCTGGAAATTTGGACGGAATTTGTATTTTATCTGTCTATGCGCTTGTACGAGCTGTTGCCTATCATTCGCTCGAGTCAACTAAATGATCGTCAATTCAGTCAGATAGAAAAAATGCAAATTCTGTCCAAATATAAAAAACGACTAAAAATATGGGATCCTACTTACATGCAGGTTTCTAGGGAAAAAATAACTATTTTTTAATCGGTAGTAAAGTACATTTCTAATGCGTCAAATTTGCATGGAGCTATTATCTCTACGTTCGATAGACACTAGCTCTGTGTGGATTAGATTAATGTGAAATGCATTTTATTACCGTTTTTAGAAACCCTAATGATATCTATCTAGTCGACTGACATTTGCGTCGTAACCGAAAATATAGCATATTCGACAACTCCCGCGCCGGTCATAAAAATGCCGGTTGTACTTATATAAATGCACAATCTTGGAGAGCATCGTTCAGACTACCCAGGATGGAGAGGAAGGGATCAAGGCAACAGTTCCATCTCCCGAGTGCCGACAGCTCATCAACGACTTCATTGAATGGATGACAATATACCGAACTAAACCAGTTCGAAGACTGTACTCAACCTTCGAACCATGCAACACGTGCGTTTTCGAAAAAAAATAGTGTTCTAATTACTTCTGATTATTCCAGAGATGTTCGCCAAATCGGCCTTAGTGCTCTGCTCAACGAACGCCTGCCACCAGCTTTTTTCTCTCGAAATCAGGAGGATCTGAGCTCCTTGACCCTCGAGCAACTGAATGACAAGAAGTCAAGAGGACATGAACTGAAACCTGCGGATGCGTGCAACTACATTTTGGTTAGGGTGGAGCTGAATGAAGTAACAATGGTCCAGGTATGTAAAAGCGATCGCCTAGGTTACTGTAATGTTTATGTTTTCAATAATAACTCCAAAATAACCCGAATCACTATACAAAGCGTCTTCAAGTCCAAGATTAGATTATCATTGACGGCCTTTTCCTTGGACTTTCTGCCCTTAGCATGATTGAGGGAAGGAACTTTCAGGCAGTCTTCTCTAAGTATGCAACTCTTAAGGCCATCCAAGACCAGTTGATTGAGGACTCAATGTTTGACCCAGAACATGTGAGCAATGATTCCAAATCGTCCACTTTTTTAATTTCAGGATCAACTAATTCTTCTGCACAAGATCTCGCCAACCGACATTATCGAAAAAAGTTCCAAGTTTGCTCTGTACTTGAAGATTTCTACGAAATGATTCTGCATATCTATCATTCCATAATGCATATTTTTCAGTTTGGCAAGTGTTCTCATACTTTTCTTTGCACTTTTTTCGATTCTTATGGTGTGAAGCGCTTAGTAAATATTATATTTATTTGGCAACAAAGTTTCGGTAAAGTATTTTTTATCCATATAGTAAATAATTTATTGGCAAAATTGTTATCCATGTTGTTTGTTACACTATTATTTATGCTTTCTTTGTGATAATTTTTAATGTATTTCTATGAATGGATAAATAAAGTAATAATCAACATGTGTTTCAAACATGGAACAGTGTGTACATAAAACTTGGATCTATGGAATTGTTTATCTACATTGGCAAAAGGATCGACTCTCATAGGTTCTATTACGGTGTCCCAAAAAGAACGGAATTTTTTTCGTACTTTCTCAACAAGTAATAATATCTAACTGCTGTAACTAACATTTGAATTCACAGATACTCCCAATTAACAGCCACCACTACTCTTATATCCATTTCTTCAGAAGCCATGGAAACGTGAATGAATCCTGCGTGCGAGCGAATTAGTGATTTCTTTCAGCGCTGTGAATTTTCATCCCTTGAAGAATGAGGCCATGGATCAGAACAAGTGGCAGTCGCGAGTGTTGGTATGTGGAGAGTACGGGGGAAGATATAACATCGCGATTCACAGCTCATGTGGCTTGCCCAGAGTCTACTTGTATCGATGTTTCGTTCTGCTGTTAGAGAGGATTTTGCTTTTTCCTTGATTATGGAATTTTTGAGCGAAGCTTTCGGTTCATCTTCTCTACTTTCTTGATGCACACCTCCATCGTCATATTTTCCCCTTTGAATGTAGACGCTAATAGAAGAATTCAAGGCATGATAACCTGAATAAGGCGATGACTTTCTTCCCAAGGATGCCCGCTTTGTCGACCGGTTGTATCGTTGAACCTTTAGTTAGCCAATAGCTGATCGATTATAGTAAAGGAGTCACTTATTAATTCCATGCCATAACTTGATGGAACAGGGCCTGGGTTAGGGAATGGGAGAGGTTGCTCTAGCACATGACTTCTCGAGCCCTCTTTTGAGCACCCAAGAAGGTCCTGTTTTATGCACCATGCCGTAGATTTCCGTACACTCCTCATCAGGTGCCGGTGGATGATGATATTGAGAGTGTAGACTTCGCTCGCCAGAATGCCGACACTCCTGCCTGGATACCACGTCAAAGCAGCGAGAACGGTCTTCTTCTTTTTTGCGATTTCGTTCGCCACGCCTCCAGTTCTTCAGACAGTAGTTTCCCTCATTGAAGGAGCTGTACCATAGAAGGGCCGTGGTATGAGAGCCACCCCCGACCACCAACCCTATGTCATGCCTCGCTTTTGTCACTTGGGTGTTGCATATGTGGGTGGAGGCAACTGCCGGAGTTGGGGTGACTGCCGGAGTAGGGGTGGCCGGCACGAAAGGGAGTTCTAATCTCAAGCTATGCGTACTTCTAACAGAGCGGTGGAGGGGAGCCAAGACAAAGAGACAAGAGGTATTCAAATTAAGAAATCCGTGAACGCATTTAAAGATAAAGATTAAGTCACGACACGCACGGCGATACTCAAGAGTTTCCAGAGACAAGAAATTGAGGCGTTGGGAATAAGACATGGGAGGAAATCCAGCACGAGAAAGGATACGTCGTGTGAAAGCGCATTGTACATGTTCAACGTCAATACTCAAACCAATAGTTGTCGGATTCCAAATTTCAGTCGAACTCTCTAATAAGGGGCGGACTAATAAAGGAATGATCAATGAGGAAGGAAGGAGGTCTATGACCTACATTCAAAGGAGCCCTCCCATATTAGAAGGGCAAATGATTTAGGTCACGGCAATCGATTGAGGTGGAAAAGACTGTCCTTAATATGGTTGTGCAATTGAGTACGAAAGTGCATTCGTTATCTCTGCTGCTCCCCAGAGCGGATGTCCCTCGAACGCGGGAGACAGCCGCCCCGCGGAGAAGCAGAGACAACGAATGCACTTTCGTACTCAATTGCGCAACCATGGTCCTTACCCTAGAGCAACAGTTCAGTTAGGATGCGCAATAACATGGCGATTTGAACTATTGTTGGCCGTTTGAGGGGTGACGATCAACATTCCCACCTCTACGATTTTTCCACCAAATTCGTAGCTGCTTCGTATTTGTCTCGTAGAAAATTAATGAAAATAACCATACCGAAGTAGATTTGTACGGAGAATCGAAATCTGGAGTCAGTTCCAGCGAGAAAAATCATCAACGACGACGGCATCCGGATTCCGAAGGCTTAAATGCATCAACGGCCACTAAATCAATCGCCGTGGTGAAAGTGGCCTTGAACAATTTACAACAAAAAAACAGTCTGTGCAAGCAGACGCACGGTGAACTGCGTCATCATACTCAGTAGGGGTTCTAAAACGGTTTCTCTTTCTCACCCTTCTAATCCACTCGAAGCGGTTGTATATTGCTCGTAGAGATAACCAATCCGCGGAGATTAGAAGAATGAGAAATGCACTTTATTACCGTTTTAGAACCCCTAATTCTCAGTATTCTCACTTCGCATTTGTCCATTTCACCATTGCATTCCATTTTATTTTCATCAAACGTACACAGCATAAACAACAAGATACAAAATAATGAAGGGCGAACACAAGAATGATAGGAACGGAATCCAAGCAGAAGTGTCCATTTCTGTCGTCTAATTCCCTCGGAGCGGTTGTCTCTCTCACGTGATGGACATCCGATCCGAGTGAATTGGACGAATAAAAAATGAACTTTCTCGCATAAAATTACCGTTTTAGAAACACTAATAGACAAGTCTACTATTGCAGCGCATCAATATCGCGCACATTCGTGAAACCGCGACGCGTCCCGTTGAAGGTACAGTGAGACGCGTCGCGGTTTCACGAATGTGCGCATATTGATGGGCTGCAATAGTAGGATGTTCTACTTTTCGGCTACTGTGGTTGACCATTCTGTTCCAAGCAGCGATGTGTTTACAACAACATACAACATGACGGAGGAAGCACTAGTCACGCTGATTTCGAATATCAGATCGAGCTTCTACGTTTTTGGGCCTGGAAATATTACACTTTTGCAATTCAGAAAAATTGTGATTCACGTAAGTTGCGGTTTCTTTAACATTGATTCCTTTCAATTAAACCATCTCATTTTTCAGAAGATGCTGAATTCCGAGGCTGGAGTGGACACTCTTAGATTCTACGTCCACAGGGATGACTTCGATATCAAGATCTTAACTCGGGCATTTGGAGAAGAAGAGATCAGCGTCACAGAAAACGGGCTGCAACAACCCTTGCACAGTTTTTCAACTTTTGGTCTCCGAATGGGCTGAAAACTTGGTTTTAGGGTAAATCGACCCCGTAGATCACGAATCTGAGGTCCGTTTGACATGAAATATTTCGCTGCCTCAGGGCATGAACAAAATTCGAAAATTCGTCAAGAATTGGACAAAAAAAATTCGGGGCCGTGGTCTGTGCACAGGGAAAAAGTTTCACACACGAGAAACATATTCATTTAAAACGAGAATATATTTACCATTTTCAAGCATGTGCACTCATTAAGTAGAATTAATAATTTAAGAGAAAAATGCAAGAACGACGACACTTATATGTCTACATTATTCCCAATCCCTCGAGCACTTAAAGGAGCCACAAAGGGAGATTGTTTTGCGTGCACTTTACGGGATCACTTCTCTCCATTCCCATACTTTCTCGTCGTCAGAGCGGTCTACTCTGACA
>JACMIF010001449.1:0-23651 GCA_014805445.1 Diplogasteroides magnus | reverse complement strand
GCGGTCAGTCTCTCCAATTCCCTTACTCTCTCCTTGTCAGAGTAGACCGCTCTGACGACGGGAAAGTGGGGGAATTGGAGAGACTGACCGCGGAAAGTGCATGCAAATAAATCTCCCTTTACGGCTCCTTTAAGAGGCATTATTTTTCAGCTCAGGCTAAAATCCACCTTGGCGGAACCGTGTAGGAAACTTTAGATTTTTTTCTGGAAGTAGGTATTGGCACCCCAATGAACGTCCTGTCTCGATTTCGTCTGAAAAATTCGCTATCTTATTACATTTTAAAATCGTTTTTTTGTTCGAGCATAACTTGCTTCAAGCTCATAGTAGAGGGCTGCTGAAGTGAACATTCCGCAGCAAATTTTTATCTCTTCAATTCTCTAGTTGGGTGAATGACCTTAGCTGGTGCGGCAGCGGGGATAATTCATTTGGACCATGACCAGGGGGTCATAATCCAAAAGAATGTGTGAAAAATAAAAATAAATGACCACCTTGGATCCAATTGTCATATGGCACTGTCAACACCCTGCATCGAGTGAGCAAGAAAAACTAGGTCTTACAGCTACGCTTGCGAACAGCGCCAAGTTTAGTTGGAACAAACCAGTTTTACACCCAAAATTGGGATGATCAGACAACTTTGACCTCAATTTCCCAAAAAAGTGTACCTAATTATGTGTGTACCTAACTTCTTTAAAATATATGTTATGTAGAATTTCCACGGCTTTCATGTTCTGTGTAAAATTTCCCTCGCTTTCATTTCTGAATTGATGAAAGTATTCGAGGCCGACCACTGCTATCTCTGTTGCCGTTACAGATACGGACTTTCACCCCGGAAAATTTGTACCTACATACTCCCAGGAAAAAAAATCAGAATTTAATTCGAAAGTTCCCCACCAGGTTCCTCCAAGGTCGATTTTAGCTTGAGATGAAAAAATATCTCTTAAAATATTCAGGACCTGGAGAGTCAGGGAAGAGCACCACGTTGAAACAGATGAAGTGGGAATATCTTTTTGATTTACGTTAATTGGTCACTCTCTTCCAGAATCATACATAAAGAAGGATATTCACATGAGGATTTGATAGCGAAGAGGTGGGAGTGGAATAGGGTTGACAGGTTGTATGCTAAATCAGTTTGTTTCACTGACCACTGTTTCATTGTTTCACTGCATTGAAGTTGCATAGCTTCCGTGAAACACAACTGATCTCGAATACATATTGTCAACTAGGGTGAGTACTCGCGAGATGCGAGGCTCGAGCCCATCTCATTTCCATAGTGATCTCGTGCGAGATCTCGCGAATTATGTAATAAAAGGTTCTAAACATGCGAGATCTCGCATGCCTCATTCTCGTCTTGCATCTTCCGCAACATGCGGTCGGTTCATTTTTTGAACGCAGTGTCAGTCGAATTATGATTCATAATTCACTTGCGCCATCGATAAGCGATGAGAAATCCGATTTTCGCGAGATCGCGCATGAAAAATGAAGTGAGAGGGAAAGCATGCGATTCTCGAAATATTCAAACGTTAGCCTGTTGCGAATCTCGCATCTCGCATGCCGACTAGGGGTTCAAAATCGGTAAATTTGTTGTCATTCTTCTCCGCCGCGCGGTTGTCTCATTCTCTAATAGACCACCGCGTGGTGGAGAAGAATGACGACAAATTTACCGATTTTGAACCCCTGATGCCGACTCGACTCACCCTATTGCTAACACTAGAGCGGTATCATCTTTACTTCTCTTCTCTTACAGACACGTCGTGTACCACAACGTAGTGAATGGAATCGTAACAGCTGTGAGAGAGGCTCACGAGAGAAAACTGCCCATGACAGAAGACATGCATGTGAGGTCTCAAAGTCATGCAGAAATGCTCATCTACCTGATCGTCTGCAGGGAAAGCAAGCAGAAGTACATTTTTGTCGCCAATTTCCCTCGGAGCGGTTGTCCATTACATGATGTAGAGTAGAGTGGGCGTAGTAGATAATTTATTGTTAGCGAATCGCCATTTCACTTCGTGTCTGCTTCTTTCATTGCCCGGTCGTCTCTACCACGCCGAGTCGTATGCTGGGAATGAAATGAGACGGCGGTTATCCAGATAAATGTATCCAGATAAATGGACCATTTATCTGCAGATAATATCGCAGATAAACGCCGTCTCATTTCATTCCTAGCATGCGACTCGGCGTAGTAGAGACGACCGGGCAATGAAAGAACCAGACTCGAAGTGAAATGGATTCGCTAACAATAAATTATCTACTACGCCCACTCTAATGTAGAGTACATTGTAGACTACCGCTCAGAGGGAATTGGACGGCGAAATATGCACTTCTGCTTGCTTCCCCTACCCTAGTATTCTACCTTGCCTATTCTCTTCCGAGCTGTTGTGTACGGGATAAAAAGATCATCGCTCGGAAAAGATAAGGGATTTAAAAATTCCCAATGGTGACATAGAAAATATAAACTTTTTTCGTCGTATTTGTGAGAATATTGCACTTTGGCTATAGCAATATGTACTAGGCGTTCAAAAACGGTAAATTTGCAGTCATTCTTCTCCTCTGCGCGGTCGTCTATCATGGAGTGAGACAACCGCGGTCCGGAGAAGAATGACAACAAATTTACCGTTTTTGAACCCCTAATATGTACCACAAGGACGAAGATTTGTTTATAAGGGATGATGTTTATGCGTTGAGCGAATATCGCCCACCTTTCTTTCTGACTCTGCTATTGGAGCAAAATTCGAAAAAGCGCAATATATAATAGCGTGCAGAAGGCCAAATAATTGTTGTCGTGAGCATCAACACAACAAACTTTCTGCTTATTTCTAAAAAAAAGACAATGCAGGCAAGTATTGCGTGCCACCAGTGAGAGGCAGGCAAACAGTGACAGTTTTCTGTCTAGAATGAATTCTTCTTGTTGTTGTGTTTCATCGCACTCTCGACTCATCTTGTGACTGTCGCGCGAGAGTGCGGAGACGATTGATTGTGTGTCAGAATTGCATTGAAGAAAGACGCGGACGTCGTCTTCAAGTACTTCGAACTCCTCCGGGTTCAGGACGTCCATCCCATTGCTCTGGAGGTGAAAACTGAAATGTGACAGCTTGATTGACACAGTTTTCGCTGGCAGTCTGACTGACAGTTTTGTATTGTTGTATTGTTTGAAAGATCTACTGTCATTCGACAATCCGACAGATTTAGCGGCAGTGTTTAAAAAAATGTTTGTATGGAAAAATCGTCGAATCTCGTGATACCGTTTACAGGTTGCTTTGGCCATCGAGAGATTATACGAAACAGAAGTTGTACAAGAAGTCTTGTTCAAGATAGAGGACACAGACGTCGACGATGCAGGAAGATAGTGAGTCGATTGATGACTATGGAACACAACTGCTATTTCATAGGGTTTCGGAAACGGTAGTAAAATGCACTTCTCATTCGTCTCATTTCATCGGAGCTGTTGTACATAGTTCGCAGAGACATCCGTTCCGAAGGGATTAGGCGAATGAGAAATACACTTTGCTAACGAATTAGCAACCCTACTGCCGCCGTAGTAATCAGTTGAAAACCTTGACCTTTAAACATCGAGGTTTTCTCTGCCTCTCTCAATTCCCATACTCTCTTGTCGGTCTCTAACTCGTGATTTGCCTAAACCTCGAGGTTTTTCTAGATTACTACGGCGGCTGCTTACCGTCACATGGGTCATTTTCAGTTTCCTGGAACATTTTGATCGGATACGAAGGGATGATTATGTTCCCACTATTTTGGATGTTCTCAAGGCAAGTTTCAGTAGCTGTCATCTTAATGCCTCGCACTGCTTTTAGAGTCGGGTCGCTACACAAGGCTGCGTCAAGATGTCGTTCTTCATCAAGGAATTTACTTTCAAGTAAAGAAATCGATTGATTTGTCCACCGTACTTATTAGGTTGCGTAGTAACTAACGGTCACTTTGCATCTCGAAAATGAAGAAACTCAATTTCCCGAAAGAGGCAAATTTCCACTTCTCTAGCCTCTATATGCCAACGGTAGTAGACTTCAACAGCATTTCAAAACACACATGTATTTATTTATCAACGTTGACAAAAATCGCCACACGTAAGAGGATATTAAGACGCATTATTTTTTCACCTCAAGCTAAAATCGACCTTTTCGGAACCGTGTGGGAAACTTTGGAATAAAAATCTGATTTTTTTCTTGCGAGTAGGTATGGGCACCCCAATGCACGTCCTGTCTCGATTCGGTGTGAAAAAATTTCGCAATCGTTTTACAGATGAATTTCGTCATGATGTTTGGTCGATCATAACTCGCTTCAAACTCATCGTAGAGGGCTTGAAAAGTTGGTTCGAAGTGCGAAAAATGAAGTCCGGGGATCAAAGTGACATACAGCACTGCCAACACCCTACATCGGGTAGAGCAAGAAAAACTAGGTCTTACCGTTCCGCTTGCGAAGAGCGCCATGTTTCGCTGGAACAAACCAGATCTACTACCAAAATTCGGGTGATCAGACAACTTCCACATCAAATTTCCCAAAAAAAACCTTCCGTTATTTTTTTTCCTAAAAAATATGTTATGCAGAATTGCTTCGGCTTTCACATACTAGAATCTTACGATGGGGTTTTTTTTTTTAAAAATTGATGAAAATGCCGATTTTTTCGAAACCGATCAGTATTATCTCCGCTGCCGTTAGAGATACGGCCTTGCACTCCGGAAAGTACAATGATCAGTAGAAAATTTGCTGCCGAATGAGCTCTTTTCAAGCCCTCTACGATCAGTTTGAAGCGAGTTATGATCGATCAAACATCATGACGAAATTCATCTGTAAAACGATTGCGAAATTTTTTCACACCGAATCGAGACAGGACGTTCATTGGGGTGCCCATACCTACTTCCAGGAAAAAAATCTGAATTTTATTCCAAAGTTTCCCACCCGGTTCCTCCCTAGCTTGAGTTGAAAAGATAATGCTTCTTAATTGCACCTGGATATGAAATAGAATTTGATATGTTAATATTCATAACATATTACACAACCTAATATTATACTTCAGTGTTTTCGACGTGGGAGGCCAAAGGTCTAATAGGAAGAAGTGGCTGCATATCTTCGATGATGCACACGCAGTACTCTTCATCACTTCCCTTTCCGAGTACAATCAAACGTTGGTCGAGGAGAAGGAAACGGTACTGGCCCTCCATTGAAAATCTCTTCATTTCAATAATAATGTGCGGGGGATATTATCAGATTCTGAAGGGTTCAGCAGCAATTGATGAATACAGACATATGTACGTTTGAGAGGAAGTCTGATGATAAACCAATGATTTTGTAATATTGTGGAAATGATTCTAAATGGGTGCCTCCTTGCGAAGAGATAGAAATTCTCTGGAAAAGAGACAGATCACGACTTCATATCACTGTGAGACCCACGCAGCTGACCCAGTATGATAGCTTCCGAGAGGAATTAACTGAGATTTGGACCGTAAAGGGGGATTTAATGGTGAGAACTGTGAGAGAGGAGGAGAAAAAGTGTCCATTGTAAACTGTCGAATGAAAAAAAACATGTGAATTCGATGAAGGCATCATAAAGCATTTGATTTTTTTCATTGCAGAACAGAATGAGAGAGTCTTTGTCTCTATTTGGAAACATCTGTAAGAACGAATACTTCAAACAGACGGGTACGGCATTCGCTGACTACGCATACGCCAATCAGACAATTCAGCCGTTATTCTCTTCCTCAATAAGATGGATTTGTTCGCAGAAAAGATTTACAAGTATCCAATCACCGCCGTTTTCCCCCGTTATAAAGGTTCGTCTTCAGACTGAAGACATTCACATGAAAAAATAGAAAAAAAGTGCCTCCTAAATTCTGTCGTTACGTATTATGCTTCCCAGAGTACTCTCTCTGGCGAACACATATCTTCTTTACCTAGCTGGTCTACTCCTAAGAAGTCATGTTATGCTACAGACTCGGGTTATTTTGTTTTTTTTGGAAATATATAACTTTGTGCTGAAATATTTATTGTTGCGTTCTTGGTCAGAAACGATAAATCGTGTTGCAGGGCCACAAAACTTCGACGAGTGTCTCGCGCACATCACAAAGAGGTTTCTCAGGGAGAACACTAACAGGAAAAGACAAGTGTACACGCATGTTACGTGCGCCACAGATACCCAGCAGATCCAGGCGAGCCCTCCCATCTTAACCTCTAATGACGTTCAGACCACAACATTTTAACGCCTTTGCAAGCGTCCTTGTGCAATGCCCTGTTTGATGTCTCGTAACATGAGAAAGTAAACGAAACAAATTGCACGATGAAGAGTAAATTGAGCCTCGAGCGAAAAGTAAATTAAGCCCACGAGTCTCATGTAGAGTGGCTACTCATATGAGTATAATTGAATTTACCTGCGGATCGGATTCGTCGACAGTAGGGTTTCTAAATCGGTAATTGTATGCTTGAACGAGCATTTCCTATTCGTCTAATCACCGGGGAGCGGTTATCTATCTCATGTATGACAGCCTCTCCCATGGAATTAGACGAGTGAGAAATGCATTGAATTACCATTTTATAAACCCTTGTCGACCGATCGCACAGTGAACACACATCACAAAAGACGATTGAATCGAAAAAGTAATTAATTCAGGTCGTTATTGATTCAGTCGTCGATGTGATCATCCAACAAACAATGCAGAAGATTGGCATTCGATAACAGGTGATAGTCCATTGCGTCATGGACATTTGTGCCAAAATGTTGAAAGGACAGAAGTGCCTCTTGAAAAGCGATTTTGTTGAAAATAAACGATAATGTATCACAATCATTGTCTGTACAAATGAGAATGTTGCATGATTCCGAAAAAGTGAATGATATGGTAGATTAACCGAGTGATACTCCTGAAAGAGTCTGTTTGCTGTAATCTACAACACACGAACCTCCGGCAAGGCCCCCGAGAGCTCTACTGTCCACATTCGCTGTCGTCTCTTTCACTCACTCCAATTGTCTCCATTTTGTGCTCACATGAGTGTTTCAAAGCACGTATCGGCAAGGAGATTTTGCGTATAAGTTCGTAGTTCGTCACAAGCTTGCTATAGTGCGTTGCGCATTCGATAATAGACAGAGTGCAGGAAATCCGTGTCATGCGCGCTTGCGCACGAATGGAGAATTGAACAGGTGATTATTCAATTGAAGGCGGTTTTATTTCGACTTCTTAACGCAATTATCACTGACGAGCACGCTTGGGTGAACAATAACAGCGCCATGGACATTTGCACGATTATTGCATAAGGGACATGAGTTTATGTCGCATCTCCTTCTCGTCTTTCACCCCGTTTTCATACTCCCCCGCGCGAGACCAATCGAGCCAGTCGCCTAATGGACCGAGAGCCTCTAGTTTACACCTGCTTGAACGCTTTTTTCTATTGTGGGTGTGCGCTATGTCAGGCGAAGTCAACGTAAACAGTCCTACTCTAATACAATAGTGAAGGAATAAGACATGGGCAGCGCTTCCACCTCTCTGTGTCGGCCTTCAATCATGGAATCTGTCCTCGTGTGCACCGGTGACGTGGAAAAGGATCGCGCCAGTGAAATATTGAGGTACGTTAACCGTAGAGCAGTAGAGACGATAAGATTTCCAAAACGATACTATGTTCGATAGACAATCACTCCGCGAGAATTAGCTGGAAGATCTTTTTATTGATTTAGAAACCCCAGAAACTATGCTAGATTTTCAGCCAGCTTTCTCGAGCATCAAACCATTAACCATTATCACGCATCCTAACTGAACTGTTGCCGTAGTCTATTTATCCCACTGTTGAAACATATCCAGTATCGACGAAATAACAGGTAAAAATGAGAGACCAGGGTGGCATCCATGTGTTAAACGTGTACTAGGAATAACAGTTCAGAAAGGATGCATAATAATCGATGTTGCAGACACTCTCTCGAAGGACTTATCCACGCCCACACGAACGAAGTGGATTTGAGGGATGGAAGGTTGCTTGTCGAAGCGTGAGAAATGTTTCTTTTTCGAGAATATAAGAGTTATTTCAGCCTGATGCTATCCTATCCCCTCGTATCGAGGATGATACATGAAGTGTCCAAGTTTGCAGCACCTATGGATGCGCAGCAAGAGTGAGATGACACTCTGGAAATTGCTTTCAATTTCCCCACCCAGATTTTAAAAATCTTACATATATATAGCAGCCCAATCCACAATATTTGCAGTTTAACTGATCATATTGGCAGACGGAAACATAATAAATGTATGGAAGTTCAAATTGCTAATATTGGCGGTATTGCAGACAGTTTTCCTGTGTGGATGAGCTTGGAAGCGGCTTTGGGCAGTGAAAACGAGTTCTTTTTTCAGATACGCAAGACTTGGTCGTCGTGTGTTCTTGTCACTGCACGTGCTCGTTTCGAATTTCAACAACCCGCAGACCTTCGAATCGTACGCGAGAAAGATCGTCGATTCGCACGAGGAATACGATTTGCAGATCAAGGACTACATGGTATTATTAGGGTGTCCAGAAAGTCTTGGCACTTTTTCGATTTTCTTGAAATATCTCGATGGATACGGCGTTGTATTACTAAACAACTATTGCATAAATATGACCAGGTCCACACATGTTTGCCATGAGTGGGTGATGACGTAAATCCTTCTGGCGACGTCATAGCAGTCGATTTCCCAACACCAATTTCAACCCCCAAAAACGATCTCATACCATAACTTCTTTCTAAGTGGTCGAACATTCGATGTTAGATATTCTAAAAATAGGTAATCCTTTACCGAACAATCCAGCATTGTTAAATCTCATGTCCTCAATCGGCAAGAAAAGTATGGCCGAAAACCCGAAAATTTTCAAAACTTTTTCTTTTGATGGGAGGGGCACAAAAATTGGTAAAAACGTGGAGGACCATAAAAGAAAATTTTTGCTGCATAGCAATTGATTTTGCGCAAATTCATTCCCAAGTTATAGCAAAAAATAAATTTTTGTGGCACGAAAATCGATTTTTTTGCTATAACTTTGGAATGAAGTTGCGCAAAATTAAGTGCTATGCACCACAAATTTTCTTTTATGGTCCTCCACAATCTTGCCAATTTTTGTGTCTCTCCGATCAAAAGAAAAAGTTTTGAACATTTTCGGTTTTTCGGCCAGCACTTTCTTGCCGATTGAGGACATGAGCCCTAACAACGCTGGTTTGTTCGGTAAAAGATTACCTATTTTTAGAATATCTAACATCGAATGTTCGACCACTTAGAAAGAAGTTATGGCGTGAAGTCGCCAGTGAAGCTTTTGGTATGAAATTTCTCAGGGGTGTAACAGGGCCCTTGATACTTCCACGGAACCACTTTGATTAACTTTCTAGGTAAGAGCTAGGTATTGTGTACAAGTGAAAAATGGTTCCCATAGTAAAACCAGATGAAGAGCTAGACTAATGAAATTTTCAGGGAAGTTGCCTGACTTCCAAAAAATAATTATCGGCTACTTGGACAATTATTTTTCCTTTGCCCCTGTGCAGGGCGGTCGTGAGAATGCAAAATGGGGTCATATTTGCCGATTTTTCCTGCAATGGGGAAGCGTCCTAAAATTCCAATCTAAGTTGTTTTGAAGAGGTTCTGGGGTGGACTACACCATACAAAAATTTGGCATCATTTGGACCCCTCACGGCAAAATGACAATGTTTTGAACACCCTATATACCTATTTTTTCCATGGGGAAGCGGCCACTCGAGATACAGGGTCGTCCTATTCAAGGAAAATCGTCTCATTTTGGTCTGGTATTACCAAGAAAAATTTCAGATTTTTTCGAAAACTTCGAACGAAAATATCAGAAAAAATGTACTTGTCCGGTGACCCATGTCCGATAGTGTAGTCTGAGATCCAACCGATCAATTTTTTATACTTTAGAAAACATGAATCGAATGTAAACGGTGATCAGTAGAAAACCTGAAGATCATTACGTGTTTATTTAACAATCAAATTATTCCAAATCAAGAACATCAATAGACTGTTCATCAGTTGCTGCCTATGAGGCAAGAAAGGTGTCAGAACCCCGAGTGAAGCGCAACTCTCGGCCAGGAAAAAATCAGAGAAGATATGGGGACATGCATGAAAACAGAAGAGAATAGTTCATGTCGAGGCTGCCATGTTGTCAGTCGAAGATGACGATTGAGGGCAATAACGAGTAATTATGAAGACTACCCTAGTCATTCTAATCGTCTTGGATAAAGTCTTTAAATTCTTGTAATGTGTCAATCCTCAACACAGACATGTCTTTCAAACTATTTACTTTCGGACGGTGATTTTTGATGGCTATTGAGATAAAAGTGACCTGCAATCAGGCTGAAAGATGTTGAATCATCGGCCTTGTCGGCAATTCTTCCGAATCTCACGTAGTTATTTTTTTACAGCGTATTTTTTAAACTCTTATCTACTTTTACGTCATGTGGTAGGTATTAGAGTGTCGCATTAGGACCCCATTTGAATCCGCTCGGTCAAAAAACTTTGCGGTTGAATCCCAAAGTACATTCCTCAATACATCTTCTCTCCGAATGCGGCCTGCTCTGTCAGAACGATAGACAACCGCGCTTTGAGGGAAGGGACAACGAGGATTGCACTTTGCGGTTCAACCCCAAAGTTCTTTGACCGAGCGGGATTCTAATGGGGTCCAAATGTGACTAGTAGGTATTGATCTCATGGGAACGCCATTTTCAATCAAAAATATATAGAGATTGAAAACATTCACATGTATGGTCACAACTAGTGTTTCTAAAACGGTAGTAAAGTGCATTTTTCATTAGTCTAATCCACTCGGAGCTGTTGTCTATCAAATGTAGAGACAACAGCTCTGCGGAAATTAGATGAATGACAAATGCACTCTACAACCGTTTTAGAACCCCTAGTCAGAACTAAGGCACAATACTGACACGTTTGGCCATGTCATGAAGAGAGAAGAGACTGTTTGAGAGTGGTTATTAGAGTGGTTCGTATGATGATCCCGTTATTTATGTCTTCACATCCCGACGGGATTTCTCTATGGTGTCGCTAATGGGACGTTATTGAGAGCTGTTCATTTCTAGTCGTCTAATTTCAGTCCAAGCGGTTATCTCACACTTCGCAGAGTCGACCTCTAGTAATGCAGTTAGACGGCTTGAAATGAACGGCTGTCAACAACGTCTCATTAGCGACAACCTATATTTCTCCTTCATTTCGCCACTCGACGACGCTTCTCAGCGATCAGAGATAACTGCATAGGTGAGACTAGAGACTACAGTTGTTTGCACTACCCAACTCTACTCACTATCTTCTCTCTTCACTCACTCTCTCACTTCCCCCCAACCACTTCTGAACACGACAATCGATCAAACAATGTTGGCGTTAACGGATGCAGGCGTTGGAAATGTGAGTTTACCATAGGGTGTCGCTAATGGTGAAATTAGTGCAATTGTCATTCGTCTATTCTCCGCAGAGCGGTGAGAGAAATAAATGCTCCGTGGAGATTTGCCGAATGACAATTGCAATAAAGTCATCAATAGAGACACCCCAGTTTCACATTACCCTCATTACCAATTGTCCTTTTACCGTTTCTCATTAGTCAAATTTGATATTCAAAAATTGATCTTCTAAAATTTTGATGACAAATATGGCTTAAATCGAATTTCGCAACATGTCTTGACAAAGAAAAACGAACAAAATGCTATTTGTTTTCAGAGATGTGTTGTTTGCAAAGCAAAACGAAAGGGAAACTACCTCGGGATAGAAGTGTGTAGGGCATGTGCTGTGTTCTTCAGGTTATTACATTTTGTTATTCATTTGGCTAATATAAATATTATTGCAGACGAGCAAACATCAATGGAACAGTGTTGAAATGCAGGAGTGGCACAGATGATTGCAAACTGGATCGAGGTAGACATTTTCTCTTTTCTTTCATTTTCCTTTCCCTCTCAACTGCAGAGATAACAGCTTGGGAGAGGAGTAATGAAGTACGTTGCTTTCAGATTCCATCTGGTTATGTAAGAAATGCCGTTACAACCGAATAAGCCTTGTTTGTCATCAACTAATGCTTCGAGTATGCAAAGTTGCTAGTGCTTCACAAATAAGCTAATTTCTGAGCTCAGGAGAAGCAATGTCAATCAGGACCAAGCAATTCATTGGAATGGAACTATGACGCTATTCCGGAGAAAGAAAAGTGAGTCCTCTTTCGATTCAAAGCATTTCTAGAGGAGAGAATGATTCACAGACGAGATATTCAATTATTACAACAGTAATATCTTCAGTTTCACCTTCTACCTGGATGAAATCGGTCCAATAAATGTCAGCCCCATGCTGAACAATTTTCGTCGATGTTACAAGTGATCAAACACATTCTGGTCTTGGCTAATACAGGAATTGCAGTGACTTGTGCAGAGAACGTTTGATCATGGATTTTGGAAGCCTGAACAACTTGCCGTTCAATGAATATGGCGTGGTAAGACATCAACAATTTACAGTATCTATCTACAATAGTTACAAAAATAATACTTTTAGATCGAAGAAGAGGCCACAGATTCTGATTGCAAGTCCGTTCGGCTAGTGAGAAGACTACATGAACAGATTTCTGGCTTCCTATCATCGGTTTCGGAGGAATACGCCGTAATGACATCTGAACATCAGGTTGGAAACAGGAGTTCAAAATCGGTAAATTTGTCGTCATTCTTCTCCGCCGCGCTGTCGTCTATGATGGAATGAGAAAAACGTGCGGCCGAGAAGAATGACGGCAAATTTACCGATTTTGAACCCTTAGTTGGGAACAGAGGCAGCGATTTTGTATACATATGTAAACTAGGGTAGGTAATACGGGACTATCGGGTGCTGCATTGTCTACCCTAATGTAGAATATTGTACCAATTAAAAATGGTGAATAAACTGTCGAAATGTGTACGCTTTCCAGTTGAAACTCTTCGCAAACTTCATCAGAATGTTTATTCCATTCGAATGCGCATACCGGTCAATAAAATATTTCTCGCAATACGACAACAGGTAACCATTAAATATATTTTTGTAACTTTTTCTGACTCCCTAGAGCATATGCGACATTCGGTCGATACATGGACGTGTTCAACATCGCTCGTTATTTCGAAGACATAATACCTGAGAATGTTTTCAAGAAGGACGCACTCAGGTTTTGCCCGCCAAATATTTTTTTTACATTTGAAAATGAATAGAATGTTGCAAGAGGTCGTCACCAGAAACTATTCCGAAGGTAAGCCAGCCCTGACTCGATTGCACCTCTCGGATGAAGAGTACATCGGAATTACATCATTGCTACTATGGAACATCAGTGAGAAATCGATGCTGTTTCTTCAAAATCCATTCTCTTCAGCCATGAAAAACGTACCCGACGCTCTGTCAGAAGTAGCACGGAAGAACAAGACTGCAGTTCTGCATGACTTGTACAAGTACTACAGGTACAATTGAGTAGTCAAAAAAGATACTACAAGTCAGTAGAAAATTCAACATCAAACAAAATTTGGCTGTTCCATCAAATAGTTTAAGGTCAGTCGGACTCGAAAACTACTCAGCTCGGTTGGGAGAAGTGTTCATGTTTCTGAGTTTACTGGAAGTAAATACTTGAAATGATGAAAATCTATATCTGTGCCGTTTTAGACCCTCGTCGAGGCGTCTTCTCGCTTAATTGAAGTGTTCAAAGTATTTGGAATAATCGATGATGAAATGTACGCCCTGGCAAAGCTCACCATTGAATGATCATCATTCTACATGGTGCTTTCACTGTGATCCTAAATTCGCGATCTTTTGGTTGTATTTGTCGCTATTTAATAAACACTTGCTTATCACAGAAGCATTCACACGCAGATTCACGAACTGAATTCCATTTTCATAATCGAATGTGTTGTCGACATCTCACGGAGTTCTCCTGAAGTTCTCACGGCAATGTAGCAAAGTACACAGAGAACTGGGCATAGAATGAGGAAGAATGAGCAGAGAACGAAGGCGGGTGTACGAGTACTCACACATACACGCGCGCACTCTCTCTCCGTTTCTCCCTCTGTCCAGCTCTTTCCATTCTTTCTCTCCTCTACTTATCTCTCTTTCCTCTCTTCTATATACCCTCATCTGCCTGCATCGATCACGTTTCAAGAAGGAATGGCCGATGAAAACGTTCGTTTCCACATTTATTTATTTGTTTTTACTTTCAAAACAAACAAAAAACTGGCTTTTTTCAGCGTTGTTCCGTGTGCAATGCTAAACGGAAAGGAGTCAACCACCTTCGAATAGAAGTGTGTAGAGCGTGCGCAGTGTTCTTCAGGTTTCAAATGCTATCAGTATTTTTTAAAAAAACACAAGCAGATTTGTTTAGAAGAGCAAATCAAAACGGAACTGCATGGAAATGCAGAACTGGCACGAACGAGTGCAAATTGGAAAGAGGTTTGTATAAAGAAGTGTTATTCTAACGGATTTTGACGCTCAGATCATGCATGGCCTTGCAAGAAATGTCGTTACGATAAGATACGACAAACGTTCAATCAGCTTCTACACCAGGCAATTTCAACACTTGCACCGGGAAAAACTCTGCTGAATTCAGGAAAGACAGAGACAACCAGGACCGAGCAACGCCTTGGAGTGGAATTATGAGCCCATGTCGGATAAGGAAAAGTGAATGTTTTTACAAGTTATCCATATTAGAGCGTTGAAGTGATGGGAAATGATTTGAGATGGCTAAATTGATCCCGAAACTGCTCCTTTCAGTGTCTCCTACTATCTGGATGAACTTCGCCCTCTAAACATCAGTCCGATGCTAAGGAAATTCCGAAAATGCTACAAGTAACTTTTATTTGTTATTAAAAAATAAATTAAGCCGTGTAATTTCAGTGATTTGTGCAGAGAACGACTTGTCATTGAATTTGGTTCTCTGGAGGGATTGCCGGTTGAATTCATGGTGATTTTTCTATGTTTTAATTTAACATTAGAAACAACTTTTAATAAAATAATATTTAATTGAACCATGCCTTTTCAGATTGAAGCAGCTGAGCCCGTGCCAACTTCCGGCTTCAACTACTTCATGAGACGGCTATTCGATGAAATTTTTAATTTTCTGAACGCTGCATCGCAGGAATTTGCCGTGATGATGCCAGAGTATAAGGTAATAATTTAATTGACATTCTTCTTCGGGTCATTTTCAGTTGAACGGCCTTGTAAAGTAATTTCGCAAAAATTTAATGTAAATTATTCAGATGAAATTATTCGCAAATTTTGCGAAAGTGTGGATTCCGTTCGAGTGCAGTTATCGAACATTTAAATATTTCCGGAACCATGATAACAAGTAGGAAATATACATTATCCCGTTTACAATAAGTGCGTTCAGAATTATTGCAACATATGGAAGATATATTAACGTCGGCAACTTTTCCAATTTCTATCCCGGACTGACAAACAATCGTTTCAAGGATGAAGCCACCAGGTTGCGAAAAAATATGACTAGTCTTCATTCTGCATTTATTGTACTTTTAGTTGATTAATTGATTTGATGACTATCGGAAAATTTATAGGATGATGCAAGACGTGGCCAACCAGACATATGGCATCGGTAGACCGGCGATGATTCGATTGAATCTGTCCGATGAAGAATACGTGGCAGTTACAGCAATTCTACTATGGAACATTAGTGAGTGGCCAGTGAATGCCCGAAATGATTAAGTTAGCGTTCATAAGCATACAGAAAAATAATTATTGAAATACTGCCAATATTCAGTTTGGACTTCCTCATAAGACAGTTTCAATCCGAATTGGGGGATTGATAGTATTTTTCTGTGTGAATATTTTCGTTCAATGAGGTTGACAATCATCTTAAACAATTCGTGGAGCTGTCACCAATCGTTTATGCGAACAATTAGTCGTTTCAGCAAGTAAATCGGTGCCCGATGACCTTGCCGACGTGGCGGATAAGAACAAGATGGCTGTTCTTCACGATCTCTACAAGTACTACAGGTTTGAGGAGTTGTGCGTACGCCTTTTTAATTTTTCGCTTATTATCAACTCTCGAATACTCTCGAATATTTACTCAGTGATATTTTTCCTTTAGATCAATAGGCCTACAAGACTACTCTGCTCGATTGGGCGAGATACTGGCGTTCCTACAGTTGCTTGAGGTGCGTAGAGTTCTTTACAGTTCATGAAAGTAAAGTCAGTGAATCAAATGCACGAAAGATTTGTTACGCCCCTCTCTCTTTCAGTATTGAGTATACCCGCATGGCGGTCTAGAACTGAGAGTGAAATAAACAATCTGGTCAATATTCTCATGTTCTTACCCTTTGCAGCATCTCATCGAAGAGTCAGCGCGTCTCGTGGAGACCTTCAGAGTTCTGGGCGTCGTGGACGAAGAGACATATAATCTGGCCAAAATCACAATGGACGCCTAGAGAAGAATATCACTGTATTTGTTGTGCCAAATAATATCAACTGTAAACAAAATTAGTCTTTCATGAAGCAGCCCCTCACTGTAATATATATCATGTCATTATAATAAAAAATATATCTACATCAAATCTATACTGGCAAGATTCTACAAATAGAGCTCTCAAGGAGAGCAAGAATTATTGAATAGCATTTCTCATATATTGGGTGTCATTTTCAGTGATTTTAGTGCAATTGTCATTCGTCTAATCTCCGCAGAGCGGTTGTCTATCACATGAGAGAGACAACATCTCCGCGGATAACAATCGCACTAAAGTCACTGATAGCGACACAATACTCATATCATTAATAAAATAAACCGCATTTGGATATGCTCACGGTCAGAGAGAACGAGAGCAATGTATAAAAGTGCTTATGAGAGTACTCACTCCTTCCTTCTCATAGTTTCCATCGCTGTCTGGCTGTTTCAACACTCTTTCCCTCGGTTCTTTCTCTCTTCTATTCACTCATTTCTGACTGCATCGATTACGCTCTTCAAGCAGAAATGGCTGACGAGGAAATCGTTCGTTTTGTCATTCGTTTACTTTCTCAGCATTTTATGAAAATGAATAACCAATGAGTAGGGTAGGAAATCCAAGCAAAAATATCAACATTTTTCTGTCGTCAAATTCCCTCGGAGCGGTTGACATTCCACGTGAGCAACAACCGCTCCGAAGGAATTAGACAACAGAAATATTCACTTCTGCATGGATTTCCTACCCTACCAATGAGAAATAGAGGTAATCTTCAGCGTTGTTCCGTGTGCAATGCTAAACGGAAAGGAGTCAACCACCTTCGAATAGAAGTGTGCAGAGCGTGCGCAGTATTTTTCAGGTTTCATATGTTTTAGGAATTTTCAAACTAAACCCATTTGCTTAGACGTGCAAACCAGAACGGAACCGTATTAAAATGCAGAACGCGCACGGATGAGTGCAAATTGGATAGAGGTTTGTTTATATAATAGATAGTAGTGTTTTGAGCGACCTTATCTGTTCAGATAGTCTATGGTCATGCAAGAAGTGTCGATATGTAAAGATACAGCAAACATTCAATCAGCTACTGCATCGGGTAATATGATCACTCAGCGCGGGAATAATTGTTTTGAATGCAGGAAAGACATATTCGGCCAGGGCCGAGCAACGCGTTGGAATGGAATTATGACCCCATGTCGGATAGAGAAAAGTGAGAATTTGATGTTCTATGTTGTTGCTTCATGAAGGATAAGTGAATTAACAATCCGCTACATTTGAGCGTCTCGTTTTACTTGGATGAGCTCCGTCCCCTGAATATCAGTCCAATGCTCAGAAAATACCGAAGATGTTACAAGTAATTTAGGTTTTTGTTATTTACACCTTGATTGCCAAATTTAAGTGATTTGTGCCGTGAGCGTCTGATCATAGAATTCGGAACTCTGGAGAATTTGCCGATCGACTTCATGGTGAGAACTTTTATCGAGTTGATTATTCGCATGGATGTAAATTCCGATCATTGGCGTGGTGGATCTATCCATTTCACTATAACGGCGCAAAGTCCATGGCGGTTTATTCACCATGCAGATCGAAGCAGAGCCTGCGCCTACGGATTCCCGTAACTCCTTTATAAGGCGATTTTACGATGGAATTTTCAACTTCCTAAACGCCGCTTCTGAAGAGTTTGCAGTGATGATGCCGGAGCACAAGGTAAATATTGTGTGCTTATTTATGGAAGAAGACGTCTGACTCTGAGACCACTGTTTCAGATGAAACTATGCGCCAATTTTGCCAAAGTATGGATTTCTTTTGAATGCAGTTATCGAACGCAAAAGTATTTCCCAGAACATAAGAACAAGTACGGTTTTACGAAGAATAGAGCGTTTGTCGCTCTTTCAACAAGTTGATTGGTGGAATAAATGACGCGGTATGCTCTGGACATATTGGTCAAGGGCATCGATTAGGCTTCCGAGGAGGTTCTTGTAGTCGTCGCTCCATCCCATTTGACTTCTATTTACGATTTTGATTAAAATATGCAGGTGACATTCAGAACAATAGCAACATTTGGAAGATACATCGACATCAAGAATTTCGCCATATTTTATCCCGGATTGTCCAATCATCCATTCAGGGATGAAGCGACCAGGTGATTTCTCTCGATTTCTCCAAAAGATCATGGAATCGATCAGGATGATGCAAGATGTGGCCAATAAGACGTATTCCGTGGTGAGACCCGCAATGACGAGACTCAACCTCACTGATGAGGAGTACATAGCAATTACAGCACTCCTGCTGTGGAACATATGTCAGTTTGCTCATCTGTAGGACGAGAAGAACCTAAAAGACCATATACAGTATGAGCTGTTTTTCTTTCAGCGAGCAGTTCTGTGTCCGATAATCTTGCTGACGTGGCAGCTAAAAACAAGAAGGCGGTACTCCACGATCTCTATAAGTATTACAGGTGCTTTCCTATCCCTAATCTTTCGAATATTTGATAATCCGTGATATTTTCCGCTTGATCCTTGACGGATTCCTCATTTTCTGTTTCAGGTCGATCGGTCTCGAAGACTATTCCGCTCGACTGGGAGAGATATTCGTGTTTCTGCAACTCTTTGAAGTCAGTTTGATTTCTTTGATCTCTTGTGATTCAATGTGCCGATGGACATTTGCGCCATTGTGGTGAAATAGACAGGAATGTTCTGATCTCAAAGCTCAGATGTCTAATTGTTCATTATCGCGCAAAAGTCCTTGGCTTTCACTAATGAGCTATTCATCATGTTTTGTTTTTTCAGCATCAAATCAACGAATGTTCCCGTCTCTTGGACACATTCAAAGTGTTGGAAGTCATCGATGAGGAAACATACAATCTGACAAAGATTATGTCCTGAGGAAAGCATTAGGGGTTCTAAATCGCTAAATTTATCTTCATTCTTCTCCGCTGAGCAGTTGTCTCACCCCTTGATAGGCAATGTCGCTGTGGGGGGATATTTTTCTGTAAATAGATACGCTTAAAAAGGGACAGACCTCCGCTGCATTACTCGTGATTTCTGATAAAATTGCATATTTAAACGAAAGCATTTCAAATGTTTAGTGGGTGATTATTATGGTTGGCAGTTTGAGTAAAAAATGCATTCGTTATCTCTGCTTCTCCTCCATAGTGATTATAGTGAAATATGTGCCAAAACGGTACGAAACGATGGTGAAACTGTATGAAACAGATGATTGTCCGGGAGAGGATGACAATACGAAGGTGGGGAAAGCAGGGGGAGGGTATTATCTCGGGTGGGAGTGCACACACTCCCCTCCTACTCACTCTCTTCACTTCTCTCCACTCTCCTCCCCTCTCTTCTACCACTCTTCTCCTCTGTTTCCCCTCTCGTTCTTTGTCCTTTGCCATCCTTCTATCGATCACGCGAATTGAAATGCACGACATGGAATCGAAGGAAAAGGTTAGTTTTATTCCTTTTTGCCTTTTGAGCTGGAAAATTTGAGCTTTTTACAGCATTGCATCGTCTGTTTTGCGAAGCGAACTGGACTGAACTATCTTCGACTGGAAGTGTGCAGGGCGTGCGCCGTGTTCTTTAGGTATTTAAATTTACATAATCTCTCATATATGTTATTTTTCATTGATTATGCAGACGAGCCAACCAAAACCGGACTGTGCTCAAATGCCGAACGGACACGAATGCATGCCAGTTGGATAGAGGTGAGTAGGAACTTTTAAAAAACGATAGTAGAGTGCATTTGCCTCTAGGATTTCTATAGCGGTATAACTATCACGGAGCTTTTGTTTCTATGTGGAATAGGCAAGCGCTCCGAGTGAATTAGAAATGCACTCTACTACCGCTATAGAAATCCTAGAGGTTAGGTGTCGAATTGTGTACTCCATCAGCTTGAGAGGAGTCAAATTTCACCATTTTAGATCACGTGTGGGCATGCAAGAAGTGCCGTTATGAGAGGATATTGCAACTGTGCAAGGAAAAGATAGCAAAGGTAAGCATAACCGGGTTTTGCGCTCTATTGTCACCTTCTGGTGAGCTTTTGTCAGAATTTCAAGCATGATTTCTCAATATTTTAATTATGTTTAGAAGGAAAAGCTCAGTCAGCCTGGACCGAGTAAGTGTTTGGAATGGAACTACGACCCTATATCGGATAAAGAAAAGTAAGTTACAAAATTTTATTATCATATATTTACCTGAGAGTCTAGCCGTAGAGGGTATGTACAGCGGTCGGGAATAGTGTCATTAGAGCGTTAATCACTTTGAATCACGCTGTAACGGCGCGATTCCCGAGGGGTGATGAGTAGGGTGGGGAAAGGAAGGAAATTATTGACAGCCGTTTTTCTAGCCCTTTTAACTTCATTCTTAGCGGTCGTCCCTCTCTGTGCGGAGATGATCGCTAGGAATGAAGTTGAGACGTCTAGAAAAACGGATATCAATAATTGCCTTCCTCTCCTTTCTTTTTCTATTTTTTTCTATTCTTTTCAGCGTCCGCAATTACTTGGACGAGATTTGCCCTCTGAACATTAGTCCGAAATTGCGAAGGTTTCGACAATGCTACAAGTGAGCGATCAATTCGTTTACGCATATATATTATATATTTATGAAAATAGATTTTTTTTAAATATTATATCTAATTGTTCAATCAACAAATTTGCAGTGACCTGTGCAGACAGCGATTGGTTATGGACTTTGGCACATTGGACAACTTACCTTTCAATGAATGTGGAATGGTGAGGATTCTGGTGTTTTCATATTTTTAATGGTCAAAGAGAAAAGCGCTATGAATGTTTGTGCCATAGTGGTGAAATAGTCACTTAGAGCATGCATTGATGACGTATCTGTCCATATCACCATTCTGGCGCAAATGCCCATTGCGCCCTTGTCTTTCGCCCGTTTTTTTGAACTTCAAATTGATATTGCCCATTCATAAATGTCGGCTTTGCTGGTTTTGACTTCATTCTTTCAGATTGAAGCGGAAGCTTCTACATCCTACAACACTGCTTCGTTCATTCGCAGACTGTATTCAGAGATCTCCACTTTTCTCGACGCAGCGTCGGAAGAATTTTCAGTGATGCCACCAGATCATAAGGTGAAGATAATTCCTTAATTTTATATTTTATCGCATAGGTGCTAAAAAATTAAAAAGAAAGAAGTTTCAGATGAAGCTTTTCGCCAATTTTACCCGTGTCTGGATTCCATTCGAATGTGGTTATCGCACGATGAAATATTTCGCAAAGCATCAAGACAGGTAATTTTTTTTATCAAAATTTCATTCTAATAAAATTCTCAGAGCGTTCGGGTCCTTTGGTCGCTACATCGATGTTAGCAATTTCGCCCAGTACTATCCTGGCTTAACGGATACAGTTTTCAAAAAGGACGCATCCAGGTATCGGAAGTTTCACAAATATCTAACGCTAAGATATTAAACAAAAAAGAACTGCCAATATTGGTTGTTTCAAATTGCCAATCACCTCCGTCATCTTGAAACTGTCAATATTGGCAGTTTTAACAGTCGTTGTTTTGCCTTTCAAACTAAGGGGATTGGCAGTACTTCTGTGTGATTGTACGGCAAATTCAGGATGCTGCAAGATATCGCGAGTAAAAATTATACTGTGGGCAAGGCAGGGCTCTTACGACTCAATCTCACGGATGAAGAGTACATTGCTATAACGGCATTACTACTGTGGAACTTGAGTGAGTCCATTGAACTTGTTTTCCTTTCCAAGCAAATAATGGAAATAGCGACTATTCGACAGAGAAATGTCCACTGTTTCAGCCAGCAAATCGGTTCCCGAAGAGCTGGCCAACATTGCCGAGAAGAACAAAACTGCAGCGCTACATGATCTCTACTTGTATTACAAGTGGGGACTTTATGTCATTTGGTGGAGTATAGCTGCCGGGAATCGCGTAGTTAGAGTGTGACTCACGGTGACTCACATTCTAACGGTGCGATTCCCGACCGCTGTAGTCACTTGAATCATAGCTCATGCACACTGCATACAGCACACTTTCAGATCGGTAGGAACTGAGAACTACTTCGTTCGACTGGGAGAAATATTTATGTTTCTGCATGTGCTAGAGGTTTGCTTTCCTCTTCTTTACATCCCTAGAAGAGTACGGTAGATTAGAAGAGTGTTGGCACTGGCTAATAGGGTAGGAAATCCAAGCAAATGTACATATTCTGTCGTCTTATTCCATCGGAGCGTTTCTATATCTCATGTGAAGTCCAACCAGTCCTAGGGAATTAGACGACTGAAAAAAAGCACTTTTGATTTCATTTCCTACCCTATTGATCAATCATTTTGTGTTCTCGTAGCACCCAATCAATCATTTTGTGTTCTCGTAGCAGGACCTCATCGATGAAACTCAACGTTGTGTGGAAATGTTCAATGTGTTGAAGATCATAGACGAAGAGACGTACGAATTGGCCAAGATCACAATTGATGTGTGAGCAAACACATTATTTCAGTGTATACGTCGACCCCAATCAAATGTGGCATACACACTTTAATTTATTTTATCTATGTATATCACTTCATTTTCTCTGATTGCACTACCTCAATAAACTCAGGTTCTAATAAGAATCGACAACGTCAAGATTGTAATCATATACAGAGAAAAATACTGCCCAAATTCCTCACCATTCAGTTTCAAACTACCAATATTAGCAGTTGTACTGTCAATAATGGAAACTGAATGGTGCGGGAATTGGCAGCATTTATTAGGGTGGTCCCAAAGTCCTGTCGTTTTTTGAACTTCGAGAAATATCTCGAGATAAACTTAGTTCTACTATCAAACAACAATTGCATAAATAAGACTTGGTCCACACGTGTTTACTATAACAGGCTGAAGACGTCACTCCTTCAGATGACGTCACAGCATTCGATTTCCCAACACCAATTTTGACCCCCAAAAGCGATTTTTTGCCACAACTCAGAACTTAGAAGTGTTCGTAAAATCGATGTAGATATTCTAAAAATAGGATAATATTTACAGAATAAACCAGTATTGTTAGGGCTCATGTCCTCAATCCACTGCGATGCTAAGGATGGCAATGGACTCGATCGACTGGGAGAAGGATGGTTTCAATGTGGATGGAGAGAGGCTGAGATCATTGGAGTATGCTGACGATGTCACCCTCATTGCGAAGACAAGACCGGAGCTGGAAAGGATGATCGGGAAGCTAATGGATGCGTGTGGATCAGTCAGATTGGAAGTTAACCACGAGAAGACCGTCCTACTCACTTCGTGTACCACAACTC
>JACMIF010001448.1:0-23682 GCA_014805445.1 Diplogasteroides magnus | reverse complement strand
GGGAAATGCAGCATTACCTGTGAATTGGATTGTATCTGTCACAGATGTTTAGGCAAAAATCTGGCGCTGATAGTAGATGATGAGCGGAAATAATGCTACGAAATGAGCACCCTGCCAACTCTCTGCGATGGCATTGAGTAGAATTACGACTGAAAGAACACGTAAGTTCTATGAGAACGTCGGTCATAAAAAATGTTCGGGGTCATTTTTCTCAAAAAACGTATAAAATTTTTTTCCTTTTTTGTGACGTACTATGATCAGAATTGATCGTACTTTCTTCCTATACCCCCTTTACTCCGGGAGCTTTTTCAAAAATCGACATAAAAAGTCGATTTTTCATGTCTGGGTTGCTGTATCTCGCTTAGTTGTACAGATACGGACTTGCATCCCGGAACAAAAAATGATCAGCAGAAAATTTGCTGCCGAATGAGTTTTTTACCAGCCCTCTAGGATGAGTTTGAAGCGAGTTATGATCGATCAACCATCATGATGAAATACCTCTGTAAAACGATTGCGAAATATTTTCAGACCAAATCTGTTCACGACGTTCATTAGGGCGCCCATACCTACTTCCACGAAAAAAATCAGATCTCAAATCGAAAATCCGCCACCCTATTACCATGGGGGCCTTGATTTTGCTTGAGGTGAAAAAATAATGCTTCTTAACATCACTATGTTCGGGTGCCCGAGGCCTTCGTACGTTGCGGCGGGGAAGAAGTCTTCATAGCAAGGAATGTGCAGATGAAGTAATGTTGCTGTGAAATAATACCCCAGTGGCATTTTAAAGGAGCCGTGCCACCAACTTTAATTCTTTTATAAGCGCGAGCGTAAGGTCTAATGAGAGCAAAAGCACAAACATTGCTTAGCAAAATCATTGTCTAAGCCTTAAAGAGAGATTTCTAACATTTACATTTGAAGAGAATTGACTCTTGAAGCGATTGAACAGAGCGATCAGTCATGTACGGTAGATCGCTGCATTTTTCTCTGTGCCCTCTCTCTTTCCCGTTTACTCTAGGGAACAGTCTGGTCATCGCGAGAGCTCTTCCTCGCACCCTTTGCCGTCTCATTTATCTGGCCTCTCCTTTGATCTACTGGTCTCTCCTCTATTGAACCCAATGGGACGGTTAACATACGCAATACGCCTCTATTGAACCCAATGGGACGGTTAACATACGCAATACGCCTCTATTGAACCAAATAGTGAGAAATGGGTGGGCAATTCGTACTTCCTTTGTGCTACGTGTTTGAAATCGTGTAGGCCCGGTTGGGACTGCAGGTAACGCAGCACAATTTTCAGATCGTTCGGCGGATTCCTTTGAATCAGTTCATAGTGGTCAAAAATCATTAGAAACCATGATCTATAACATTATTATTATTACGTGAGAATCTGGCTGATCTTATCGCATTATATGCTCAGTTCTGTTATTGGCAATTTGAGTCGTCTTGTGCATAAGTTATTGTTAGAGGCTTGTGCGTTGGCTTTGTTGTGGAGATTCTAGTTGTATTCGGGGTCGTTCTATGTGGAGGCGTGAGAAATTATAGAGACGAACGTTGAGATCTTGCCATTCTTCTGCGAATTCCCCTGTGAATGCCTCTTGTCTGAAGCGATTATTTATTGGAGCCCATTCATAACTTGTTTTGAGTTGATCATTTACTACAATATTATTGCGATGAATGATTATATATTGTAAATTACTATTTAATTACATTACCTTACAATTATTAATCTAATTACAATTTGTATAGTCTTCCGAGAGATATGCAGATGGCGAGACTAAGGATAGTATTTAGATTGGCCGATTGCATTTTTTGTCAGGCTGATGGCGAATAGTTCATTACTCTTGTGTTCGTTTATAATACATTTGTAAATATTAGGTTGGCAGCTATGTTTTCATCCATTTTTGATAAAAATTGTGCATTTCTCTAGCCATTGGCAGCAACCTCTATTCGAATGTGGCTACTTGCAACTGACAATATGTCGTGCACGTTCACGGCATGAGTCTTGGGTTCGCCTGCAACGCTCAGAACAACGATCGAAATGCTATCCATTTTTCTCTCCGCATGTCATCAGAATCAGAAAAAAATTCGCTAAAATTAAGGTCTATGATGCAAAATTGACATCCAAGGCCCAGTGTATGGCCACCATAGTACCGTTTTGAAAAAAAAAATGAAAAAACATTTTTGGAGCTTTTTCGTCAATAACTCGAAAAAGTGAAAATGTTTAGGGAGCCAACATGTATGCAATATGTGGCTAAGAAGCTAATGTACCCGGTGGCTTGTCGGAGAGATAGGAGAGCGTTAAAAAAATTTTCTGATTCTATGACATGCGGAGAAAAATGGTCGCATTTCTACCGTTGTTCTGAACGTTGCAGGTAAATCCGAGACGTATCACGCCGTGTACGTGTGCCGATGTATTGCCAGTTGTAAGTAGCCACATTGAATTGAGGTTGCTGAATGGCTGAAGAATTACACAATCTAATGAAAAATGGATAAAAACATAGTTGCCGTACCTAATAGAACGCTTGAACGCTGGTCTAGGGGACATCTTGTCTTCATCATAGTTGAAGATTCTCTCGGGTAACCGACGGAATTCCGTAAAGAAGAAGAGCAGAAGGGCTTTTTCTGCTCTTGTTACCATGTTTTCACTTTCCAGTATCTATAAACATCACTAAATGACGGATGTCCTTGATGCCCTAGTTGTACTACATTCGGCATTTATTGTGATTGGAGTGCCAGCCAATTTCGTCCTCATCTATGCAATATTACGCAAGAATTGAAGGTTATTCAAGTTGTGATGATTCTCATTCCTTAGGGTCTGGTATTTTGGTATAAAGTGCAACGTTTCGTTGGCTGAGCGACAGCAGAGCCATGGACATTTGCGCCGTAATGGTGAAATGCGCGAATGCGCCATGAGAATGCCGGGAACGACATTTGTCCATCTCACTATTATGGCGCAGATGTCCATTGCGCGTGTGTCTTTCACCTGTTTTTTTTCTTTTTTCGAAGCTAATGTGCATTTGCAATCGAACCGTAAGGGATTTGACTATATTCGACACCTGAAACGCACTCGATGTGACCGCAACTCGCTAACTTATGCAATAATTGAATAGACTAGCATTCAAAATATATATTATGTCATAGGCTCATAATGTTATAGAATAAGAGAATAATTTGGGCATAACAAAAACACTGTAAAACATATATATTTATATATCTTCCATTCGAATATTTTAAGTAAATAAAATCTGAATTGAGGCCTTCGCATTTCTGTTACTGACCGGCTGCCTCATCGACCTACTGTGCTGCTTAACGGACCTCACGATGCTTCAGAGGTGATGCTATCATTTTATGACGCTTGTCAAGGTAACTGTGGGAATATCACTTCATAACCGTAATGCCTTTTCGTTTCCATAAACAGCAGTTGAGGGCATATATCGTAATTAAGAATCATCCCGAATTATCCAATGCTCATCTTCGTGCCGACTGGACCGTGCACTTGGCTCTCAGCCACGATGTGCTATCGCATCTTCGACGTTCAAGCGCACATGATGACTCAATCAATGGCGGTGCTTACGATCTCGTTTTGGTACAGGTAAGACCTCTATTTTCTTGGGATGTACTGCATATATACAGTTGTTAGATTTGACTGAGGACATACTGCTGCAGTCAAAGTGGAATTGGTCAAAGCACATCCCCACACCCACGTTATTAAGGAAAAAATAAATTGAATAGATTGGTTTTTCTTACGATATTGCAATGCAAAACAAGCATGAAAATAAATGAAAAAATATGAGACATTAAAATGTGTGGACTAGAGTGCGATAAACGATAATACACAAGGCCTCGGAATCATTTCATTCATTTAACACGCGTTCTGTGAGAGAACCGATATGGGTCTGGCACAGAAAAGGTCAAACATTTTCTAAAAATCCTA
Source organism: Diplogasteroides magnus (assembly GCA_014805445.1). NCBI lineage: Eukaryota > Metazoa > Nematoda > Chromadorea > Rhabditida > Diplogasteroididae > Diplogasteroides > Diplogasteroides magnus. The sequence continues at coordinate 19,748 of JACMIF010001448.1, read as the reverse complement.
AAAATTAAACTTAAGTAATTATGTAAAAGAATATTTATCAGCACATCAGATGAGCTTTTGAGGCATTGAATAGGGAGATTTTCACTTTTGAATGTTAAATTGACCGAAAATCTTCAGAAAATCATAACTTTCTTCATTCTCGAGCTTATGAGTCTAATTTTTTCCACAACGTTGATAGTTCACACGCAATCAAAACAAGAATCTAACATGGCCATAGGCTTACGCAAAAGACAATGACATCAACATGCTCATTTTTGAGGTATGCCACTTTTTCAGAAAAATTAACGTAACTATTTTGGGTCTCGCTCGGGTGACCACATTTTTTTCCATATTAAAATTCTACACGCAATTACCTACATTTTGAGCCCTCTGTCGACTTCTATCGAGGAGGCAAACTTGAGTTATGAATTTCTGAATGTTGCCGATTCGACGAAAATGGTTAAATCACCGATATTTCGGTGATTTAACCATTTTCGTATTTCGTTGATAAAGCCGTTTCAGAGAAACTTCCTCCACAAAAGTTTCTTGTCTTGAAGTCCTCTTTCGATATTGGTACTAAAAAGTGGGGGTCATGTCAGTGACTGAAAACCTGTTTTTCATCGAATCGAGAGCCGAAAAATCGAGAAAAGTGAAAAATGACCAAAAATCACCACCGATGACCCATGACTTTTAGTATCAATTATTTAAGAGTATTTTTTAAGAAAATTTTCGGCGCTAAGATGAGCTTCTGAAATCAACTTTTAACCGAGTGTCGCGGTTTCGCGAATATGTGCGATATCGATGCGCTGCAACAGTAGGTAGTTCCACTTTTCGGCACGCTGTGCGTATGACTATGAAAGGGAAATGGTCGGCTGATAGTGATGCGAACAATTATCGGTTGAAATATGGGTGGTGTAATTTTTATTTTTGTATATTGTGTGCCATATCAGATCAAGAGTTCAGAAGGGTTCAGAAGACAACTCCAACATGGGAATATACGCCGTACTGGTAAAGTGGACTGATGCGCGCGTGATATTGACATCAACGATGGCGAAAAACATCAACGATGTTCATTTCGTAATTGTGGCGTAAATGCCCATGGTGCAATTGTATCAGATCAAGAGTGTGGTTCAGAAGGCGATCTCCTTCAGATGCCGATCGTAGAATCCTCCAGAGTGCTCCATCGTCAGTGGGTCGAAGATCGTCGTGGCCAACGCAGACGTCGACTCGTCAATCTGCAATAAAAATATGCTGAAAAAACAGTCAACAATATTCATGCAAACCAAGTTGATATACCGAGTGCGAACACTTCTTCTGGCTTACGACTGTGTACTGTCCGGTTTGCCATTCGTCGTTTCTCTGACCATTTGTCATGATTTAGAAAAGGTTCTCAAATACCCCTTTGGGGTCAAACTCTCTTTACATGAATTGGTATAATAATACCGTAAGCGTGGCACCGAGTGGTGTTCCCATGTCCGTCTTCACTAATCCCGGACAAATGGCAGTCACTACGATCTCATCCTTCTTCCACAGAGCGCAGAGCGTGCGAGTCATTGAGTTGAGCGCAGCCTGAAGTGAATTTCGCACGAATGAGAATAGTTTATATTATGCATCCTATATACATGGCTATATCCCTTACGTTCGATATTTGTTGTTACCGACTGTCTCTCTAATTTTTGCGTGCTATTTCGTCGTTTCTCGGACCTTGGTTTACATGAATAATCAAACCTTGCTCATCTTCATCGCCACCCATGACGGTTCGATGTTAAGATTATCCTAGAGCGAGCCGATGAAGCCGCTGATATTGACGACTGTGCATTTGGTTAACATCGTAAACTACATAAAATGCCCACCTTTCGCTATTCCCTTCCTCGCGGCAGCCCTGCGCAGGAGGCCGACGAAGGCCTAAACGAGTAAAATGGCAAAAAGCTCCCGGATAACAGCACAACCTGATTGATGACCAGTGGAGACACCGCGTTGATATCGAGCTGTTGCTGACACATCTAAATTCTCTCTTTTCCAAAAAAAAGATGTTATGAGAGTCGTTTCCTTGCTGACTAGCCAACGCTTGGTTTTTTGTGGAATTAAGTCGATACCTTTCTGTTCGGCTCGTAATCCAAAGTGTACCGGAAGAAGACGCCAGCATTGTTAATTAGGACGTCTAGTCCGGCTTCTCCGACGATTTTGTTGATCTGAATGAGCTTGATCAGACGCGGTTATTTAGAGAGACAAAAGAATTAAGAATAAAATAATTAAAATATTATATAATATTATAGTTCTTTTATTTGGAAGTATTGAATTTATCTCGCCTCTTCCAGTCCATCACTTGTACGTCCTTGCACACGTCCATCGTGATGATGTGCAGTCGAGCATCGGAGATATCTTTTAGGGCCTATGATAACGACGTCATATTAGACGAAGAGCAACTGTGCCAAGGGCATCTGCGTCATAATGATGAATTGGAAGGATGCGCCCACCGAGATTCGTGTTCATTTCTTCATTAAGGCGAAAATATTCCTAATGTTTGTTATACTGGGCGAGTTGAGAGAGCGAGAAATTTGCATAGACTTGAGAAACATATTTGATTGATCGAACCATCGGGAAGCGCCTCACAAACTCCCGAATGGATTCGTTATTTAACAAACCGCATTGTCCTCTCGCGCGGTGGCGAAGACATGACCGACGTCTCTCCTCTTCAGTGCCTCGTTCACCAATCCTAGTCCAATTCCTCGATTGGCGCCAGTAATCAGCACCGCTACCATCTTGGGAGCGTCCGGATCGCTTAAGATCAGAGGAAATACAGGGTCCTCCTTGTGTGAGAGAGAGAGATCTCCCTGTACATGCAATGCCTTGTCAGAGGCCTGATAGGAGAAGGCGGGACACTCATCTCATTTGAAGGCGTGGAATGACTTTCACTATTGGAAGTCTCAGTAACTACTGAAGAATTCTGAGAATGATCGCAAGTGGTACTCTTGTTTACGGGTACTAATCGGCATGAAATAGCCTATGTCAGAGGCCGTAAGCACTTTCGATGCGGCGTAAAACGATTTTGCGGCGGTCAAATCCTACGCTTTGCAAAAAAAGCAATACTCACAGGCATTACGTAGCCCATGATGCAAACGAGACCGCAGAGGTTGAACGTGAGACCAGGAAATTTCTGGATAATTGACAGTAGTTGGTAATTGCCTTACACGGAGCCTACGAAATCTCGGAAAATGGCTGCTTCTTGGAATCAGACGACTTCCGCCTTTCGCAGAAGCGAAACAACATGCACTGTGCCGAACTAATATGAACAAAATAGACTTCGAACAACGAATATTTTATTTTCAAAAAATATATATACTCATAACTTCATGATATGGTATTCATCGACTTCCCTCCTTGATGTCCGACCAGCTCTCTTTTTCAGCTGAAATGTGCTTTTTTTAGCAAATCATCAGGCTTCTTATTTAAAAGAATATACTTTTCATGAAAACAAGAATCACCTGAACCACATAGGATGTAGTGCAGTCCCGCAGCCGCTTGGAAAAATGCAGCGCACGAAAAAACGAACGCCCATTTATATGGAGTGTCCTGCAAGAATTATAATTTGGTTGTTGCATATGGAAATTCTAATCTCCCTAATCGCCTCCGAGCTCTCTTCTATCGAAGGGAGAGGAGAGCGATAGGAGGAGATTGGGAGATTAAAATTCTCACTCGAGGCACCCTAATTATCACATATTATTGTGGAAAACGGGGTTTATTTGTCAGTGATTAGACCAATGGAGAAATGCCGGTTTTTATCGATTTAGAAACCATATGGATAGTTACTGCAGTTCTACTGCTCTACTAGTTTTTAAAAATAATTATTATAATAAGCACACACAACGGTACTGAGCAGAGTGACGAAACCCGTCGATAGGATGCTGGCCGCCATCTTGGCCACTTGAGACAGTGAGGAGATGGTCCCCGTGTAGTGAGGCGCGATGGCCAAAAGACTGGCGTAGTACCCGCACACACCGCCGGAGTAGACGGTACCTGAACCATTTCTTACGGGGAATGCAAAAGTTATCTGGGGCATTTGGAACCTGATTTAATGGGTGGAAACCCTAATGCACACCGTAAATTATGAGAATGGGCAGGACGAACGAAGCCGAATCACAGGAAGGGAGAAACGCGAGAAGAAGCAACATTACAGTAGCTCCGAAAGATCCTGACGAATCAAAAGAACTTGAATCCCGTTGCGGTAAATTAAAAAAAATCTATGTATGCAAATAATATGTAATTATTTATGTATAAAATTTTGTGATTATATAGAATGTATACATACGTCGTAATAATTTGTAAGCGCACCTATGGATTGCGCAACCTTTGTGGCGTTCGTCAGTGAGATCCATCCTCTGCCTGCTACATAGTCGGTAAGTGGCCCAACGATGGCTTTGGCAATCATTTGCGCTAAGAAAGGCGCCAGCGTGTACAGTCCTATCTGAACTTTAGCATGTCATCAAAACCACGGAGCCAATCACACCGTTGCAACACGGAGACCCAGCTCATCCTTGAGATATTTGGGAAGAAACGCCTGCAAATTTTCTATGTGGACCATATGACCCTTTGGCGTGACCTAAGCGATTTAGCTCTCTGATCGGTTAAAACGTGCATTTCGCATTCACCTATTCTTCCCGGGGCTGTTTACTCCGAACGTGAAGAAAATCGCCCCGCGGAGATTAGACGAATGAGAAATATATAAATTTTGCCGCTATACATATCCTAATTGGCATACTTATCTTATGAATCGAAAATGAGAGAAGATTTGGGTATATTAGTTTACATGCCTGCATAATAGATGTAGCGAATCCGAAGGCAAATGAGCAGGTGAGAACGGCATGCAATGGCTTGGATCGCACCATTGACTTCCAGGGAGCAGATCCCATCGAGGGCTTCTATGTATGCAAATATATTTTCATCATTATGTTTTCAAACTCACTCAACGTGCCATAAATTCACTCTTATCCGTTTTTTTGGAGCAACGAATTTAACACCGAATTTTTTCAGGTTAGAGTGGAAGCGCCACGATACAGCTCTGTTAAAATATTTTCTTTGATTTACCTTGGCTGGCGGCTTCACATGCTCTCGCAGGAACCGCTTCTCCGCGCGTGAAACCCACCGATTTCGTTGTGGATCGTCATTAGCGAATATTCCGAAGAGTATGACGTAGACAATGGTTAGAATTCCTCAAAGATCAAAGATTTGTCAGAAAAAATGCAGTAGCGATTTACCAAAGACGGAGAAGATGGATGGCCAACCACCGAGCAATTCAGACTTGCACAATTGAGAGGCGAACAGGGATCCGAAACCGGCGGCAAGCTGTAAATTATATTATTTCAATGAAAATTATATATATATTAATATTTGCAGAGAGTCAGTTGATGATCAATCAAGACAATACCTGCAGCCCATTTGTATAGAAGGCGACCATAGTGGTCTTCTCGAATTTCGGGAACCATTTTGAGGCCAAACTGTTCACTGAAGGAATGACGAAGCTCTGTAATGTCTCTAGAAATGGTAAGGACGATCACCTCTGAAAGGTGTGTTGTAGGTTTTCTTAAGGGGGAAATACAATTTGTACGTCTAGTCTCTACGGAACACTCGTCTCTACATCGATTTAATAATAGCTCCGCAATGATTAAACGAATGAAAAGTGAACTTGATATCGCTGTAGAAACTTTAGTTAGAGATGACATGAGTCATGGAAAGTTTACGACTTCCGATGATTCGGAGGAAATAGACACGGGAGCCTGGTCATTTCGTCACCACAACAAAAAAGACGTATCGCACCTCTATGACGCCATAAAGCACTCTCGAAATGAGCAACATCGTGTAGGAGATCCTTGCGATTGATGGGACAAGAAGAGTGAGGATGGATGAAGCACTCAGGGCGGCTGAAATATGCATACATTAAAAATATTTTAACTGCAAATAGGCTCTAAAAAGTCCGATTCTAAAGCGTCAAGGTACGAAAACGGCAGTTGGTGTTTTTTTAATTTGAAAAATGATGTTTTTGGCCAGAATACCCACAGGTTTCGATGCCCGCAAAGAAGTGTAATGTAGTGTGGGGGACCGAATATTGGTGTTAGCTATTTCATTTTGTCGCGTCATTCTCTACTCTGCCCGGTCGCAAACACACTGTAATGTGAAGAATGATACCTACCTATTAGAATTTTCGCGGCTCCAAACTGATCTGCAATTCCTCCGGAGAATAGAACTGTGGCGAAGTTACCATAGAACGACGCTGACAGCAGCATCGACTGCTGCAACTGCGACCAGTCCATTTCACCCTGAAATCATATTTAGTGGGAAAGGAAGCAGAAAGAATGAGAGACGACCGCTAGGAATGAAATTACGCAGTTAAATATGAACGGCTGTCAATTACGTTCCATAATGCGATCCCTAGTTTGTACTGACGTCGCGAAAAATAATTTACCCGACGCGAAGCGTTTCAAAAAACCCCACTTATAGCTTCTTTGAATAGGGCTTCAGACAGCGCAGGCCCACCTGATGCGGCAGGAACTCTTCCTCGTGTTCGACTACTGTTGATGTGCATTTTGAATGCGATGACGAAATTGTGGTCGTGGAATTAGTCATGCAGACAACACCGACGCCTAAAAATAATCAATATTCATAACCCCTCTTTTAGATTTCAGAGTCACAATCACAATTTTTTTGAATTTCATTCGATATTTTAGTGGATATAAAGATAAGGGCAACTTACTCAATGAGATGCGATTCGACACGCCAAAGTACATTGCGAGTGCCATGAAGAGGCAAATACGCAGGCGATGAGTGAGAAAGGAGAAAAGCGGACTCTTCGGTTCATCGTTCTCCTCCTCCGTGACCGCAAGTGTGTACAAAGGGCCTGAGGAATAAACTTGTTTCTTGAATCGGTAAATGGCGATAAAACTTAGTGTTGGCATCTACCTATGTGCGATGGATTGCGTTTCAGAAAGCTAATCACCAGACATCATATAAAACCTTTCAAAACTAATACGTACTCTAGAAGAAGAATTGAATACATTAAGACATTTCGGGAAAAAAAACTAACCATTCGTGCTCATGACCGTGTGACCGATGACGAAATGTTACCGGGAGCGCGCCTTGTTCTTCCCAGACGACGGCATGTGTTATCTATCATCTTCTGGGCAAATTGATACGCGGCTTCGGAAAGAGCAGGCGAGAGACTATGGAACGATGAGAGAGTCACTCGATGGAAGAGAACGAGAGAAAAACAATGGCGGCGCGCCGGAAGAGGCACAAACGCACAAAAGATGTATTGTCACTCGTGACCGTTATGCACTCTATTCTCATTATCACGCCAATTTGTAGAGACTATGGATGAAAAAGCAACGCGTAAATGAACTACGGAAAAATAGCACGCTGCTTCGGTTAGGGAGGGGTAGGAAGAGCAAAGAGAGAGAGAGAGAGAGAGAGTCACATGGCCACGCTCTCTCGCCCCTCTGCCTCTGTTCTCTGAACAGAGAGTGTAGTCAAACGAATTTTCAGGCCAGGATAACAATGCATAGAACTGCCAGAATAAGGTCATTTGCCTACAGAATGACGCATTTATCTAGCCTTTCAAACACATCCAGAATCAAAGGCTGTTGTCAGTGTAGTGTAGTGGCGAAATATCGCGCAAAAACGAGAGAGACTGTCGGTCAAAAAACGTAGCAAACGTACTCGGTAGAACAGTTAACTTAGAATGTAAAATAACATGGCGCTTGCATACTATACTAGAAAAAGTTCGTTCCTGGTTCAGATATTTTAACGAAGAACACGATCAAAATAGAGGGTCAGCGGATTCTTTGTTCACTAGACATACATTCTGTTTACGTCTTGCTATTTTTATGTTGGCATCCTGGAGATTCTAGTATGTGCGCACAACTCTCGCGATCACTGCGGCCCCTACATGTCATCATTCTCTGGATTTCCTTCGACTCTCCCATCTTTTGTTGTGTGACAATCCTTCGCCCAATGAGACCAAGCCGAGATCATGAACAAAGACAATGTATGCGAAATGTACACACTGGAGAACCGACACCACCGTCTTTAGATCATCCAGAGACGGATGTATCAGCGAGTAATGTATTTCTTTCAGTATTTAGGCCGACGCCATGGACAATCAAGAAAAAATATCTCAGCATGGCGCCTCTCGTCAAAACAACATTACAAACATTGAGGTTGGGCAATTTTAGACACAACCATGTTTGCAGCTTCCAATTATTAAAGTCGGAGCTGTTAATCTTTTTTTACCTTGGTAAGCATTTAAATAACCTCGTTACTCAGATGACGCACGACTGCCCGCGTATGAATCGCCGACGAAGAGTCCACTCTTTTCCATTCACTCCCATCGACTGAGGATATGCTTCCTGCTCGCGGTCACCCTCTACTTCGGCATGGCCAATCGGATTGCGCTGAGTGAGCGAATTGGGTGAAAAATGTAAAGCAAAATTCATTTCATTTCATTTCATTTATTTGTCCATTCACAAAAAATGACATGAGAGAGCGAAAACGAAGCATTAATGAATGGTTTTCCCATCGTTAAATAACGATCTGGGGTGATGATAATATATACATATAATTAAACAATTTAATCGATCACTATAGGATTAGATAGAATAATAGGTTTTTCCATACTGTGTATCATTCTTGAGAAAAAAGAGACTGAAGGTGAATTGACTACAACAGAGGGGAGAGAATTCCATACAGAAATGCATCTAGAGGCTGAAGAGCTCCGGCGACCACCATAGATTTCAAAGGGAAAATGCTATACCGAGTACAAACACTCCATCTTGCTGACGACTGTGCACTCTCTCATTTGCTTGCTATTTCGTCGTTTCTCTGACTAATATGTTTAATATATTTCAAGCGCAATATATGGAGACTCACTGTCAGATCAGTTTACATGAATAATAGATATGTTGGAGATATTTTCAGGCGTCGGCATCATTTGTATGGTCAATTCGACCACCGGGAGCTCGAATGCGTCAGCATCAACCTGTGGTGGCCCGCAAACAGTTGAACAGGAACGGCTTCCTCATCAGGTCTAGTTCTTTTTGACATCTTTAAAAATTCACTACAAATTAGCAACTGCAATCTAGATATATGTATATCGACAAACTGACAGGAATGCACGTGTAATGTTCATGTTATTTTTAGGGAGAAATGTTCTGGTCCCAATCCGAGCAGTCAATGCTCATGTCGGCGTCGTTCTACGGAAATTTCTTCACCGTTTTCGTGTCGGGGGCCATCGCAGATAGATACGGAGCCACGAGAGTTCTCATCGGTTTTTACTTCCATTTTTTCATCAGTAAAGAACATTTGCTTCATAATCGCATCATGAGAGCGCCAAAATAGCAACTGTCCATTTTCCCATTTTGGCGCAAATTTCCATGTCGCTCCTGCCTCTCATGCATCATTTGTTTCAATAACACAAGTTTAGGCGCTTTGGTTGCTTCCGCTGTTTTAACCGTCGTCTTTCCTCCCGCCGCTGGGATATCGTATCATGCACTCGTCATCTCGCGATTGCTGCTCGGAGTCGGAGAGGTGATTTTAGCCCAAAATTAGGGCAATGCCATGTCCGAGAAGAGGCTGACTTTCGAGGGTTGACACAACCGGAGATTAGACTAATGAGAACTTTTGCCGTTTAAGAATGCCTAGTTAGAATGAGCTGACGAAGTTCAGAGCTTCTTCGTTCCCGCTGCGAACAGTTTGGCAGCGCAATGGTATCCCAAGTTGGAGAAGACAACAATGGCTGCGTTTTACACGTCCGGGCAACAGGTATAGGAGCTGTTGTAGCGGAATAGGACAAATTGTTCAGTTGGCTGCTGGGTTCGGTTCGCTGTTCGCTTCGCAACTGTGTCGGTCAGAATTGCTCGGAGGATGGCCGTCTATATTTTAACTCTTTGGTATGTCTATCATGCTGAACGGTGCAAGACAAGAGTGCCATGGACATTAGCGCCATCATTCTCAAGGCGTATCTGTCCATCTCACCATTATAAATGTCCATTGCGCTCTTGTCTTTCGCCCATTCAGACGCATGGACGAATGCATCATATTCACGGAGTATTCCATTTCGTATTAGTTGTTCTGTCTTTTGAAGAACTTCCAACGACCTGTTTAGGTGGCCTGACAGCCGTATATCTCGCAGTATTCGTGACGTTCGTGAACGATGATCCACAGACGTCAAAGTGGACGTCGGAGAACGAGAAATTGTATCTCGCTGACAAGTTGACTGTTTCCTCCAAGGTAGGTACTGTGATGCAGATTATTTAGATCGATCACTTCATAATTGATAAATTTAACGAATGCATAATAGATTTTTTGAAGCAACACATAAGGAGATGAAATGAACGAAATAAGTACAAATAAATGATCGTCAGAAGCCATCCCTACGAGCTGGGCCCTGGAAGGAAATGTTCCATTCAAAGCCTCTTCATGCGATTCTCACTTGCTCATTCGCCTTCTACTTCTCCACATCAACCATGCAGGTTACATTTTCTTTTTAAAACGCAAATATTTGGGGGTAAAATATAAAAAAATAAAAAGAATTTTGAACAACCTAAGTATTCCCTGGATTCTTTGAGATGCTATCCATCTAGAAATGGCATAGGCGCACAGAAAACACTTATATCCCCATCGGTAGGCGCCTGAGATTAAGAGACTCCCCCGACCAACTGCTTGAATGTTGTTCCTCAACATGGAATGTTGAAGGCGTTTCTTCCCTCATACCTCAAGGAGGTCCTGGGCCTGCCCGTGCGAACTGTAAGTTTCCTGGCATTGTGCATCCTGTCTTATCCACTTCATTTAAGATTGGATTCTACACCCTTGCTCCGTTCGTTGCGCAAATGGTGGCCAAGTCCATATGTGGTCCTCTCACGGACTATGTTGCGAGGAAGGGATGGGTCACGCTAACGACAGCTACGAAGATCGTGCAATTTCTGGGTTGACATTTATATAATAGTAGGGTGTCGCATTCGAGCTCCATTTTCGTCCAAGTTTCACAACATTTTTCAATAGCGAATGAATAAAAAATCATCCTATATTTTCTTGTAAAATATCATTGCCAGGATCTTTCGGAGCTGCCGCGATGCTTTTACTTCTGGCGTTCTTGCCTCCTTAAATACTCGCTTCTGGTCTTGCCTATTCTGATTATATACGGTCGAAATAGCGCCATTCTTTATCACCTGAAACTTTTAGGAGCCGTCTACTCTAGTGGAATCTGTGGATACTACATCAGCATTCTCACCATTGCTCCTCGTTACACAGGTATTTTTCATCTCTGCAGAACTGTTATACCGAGTACGGTTATCGCCTTTTTGTTAGACAGTCTCTCTCATTTTTGCGTGTTATTTCCTCGGTTCTCTACCCGCAGCTCAAGATTCTGGATATGTTTAAACTGCGCGATTAAAAGGCAAAAGTATCAGTTCAGTTGGGATGCATAATAAAACATAAACTTATTTATTTTATGCATAGTGACATTTTGAGGTACGATCTCTTCACTGTCTCAAGTGTTCAAGATGCTGGCCAGCATTTTATCCACTTCTTTCGTAACGTTCTTGAGCACAATGGTAAGGATATTTTCGATCTTTTTGTCGTGAAAAGCCCAGAAATTGCTTTAGTCTAGCTATTTCGACGTTTCGCGCCTTCCTCTGAATGAATTTTCAAAGTGAAAGACAAGAACGCTGCAGCCATTTGCGCCATAATGTCGAAGTGTATGGCGCAACTGTCCATCTCACAACCATGGCGCAAACGTTCTTGTGTCTAACTGGAATTTTCCGTTTGAAAAAAATCACTTGTTCTAGGAGACGCCATTCAAGTGGCCTTTGGTCTTCGGACTCGCGGCATTCTTCCAAACTGTTGCCGGTCTTCACTACGCATTCTGTGGATCAGGTCAACGCTTACTCGCAATTCAGAAATCAACGAACTCCCGTCTTCAGCGGAGAAGCAGAAGTGGGCAGAATTACGCGAAGATGACAGCCATTAGTTTTTTTTCATTATACAACAGGAATAGTCCACATTATTCCATAATTACAAGTGGATAAATATTATGTTTTTCATGATTACGAGAAGTTTTTGTACTTGTACACAGAGTTTGAACCGTCATTATAGAACTGTGACATATTAGAACCGGTCGTTTTAGAACTGCAAGAGGCCGATGCGCATCGCGAGAGACAAGGAAAAATGCATATGATTAGAGAAAAGTTCTAACTGCCGGTTCTAAAACTATCTGTTCTAAAATTTAGGAACTTTAAAATGGGGTATAATTCTCGCAAGATGCCTTCGTCAAAGATTCGTGTTGGAGGATGAGACTTTTTACTCGTCATTTCTACCTATTCATCATCCACGAAGCTACCTACTAGTTCCTTAGAATTTCGGAAGAGATAAATTCGGATTATAGATTAAGGCATACGTCACTAACATCTTGTAGTCAGCAAGAGCTTTACTGCGAAAACAGCAGCTACATTCAGTATTTTTCTTCACCCACTCCCATTGTTGCTTTATAAACACAAAGGTGCTTCGCTTTCCGGTCGAGAAAATAGATCGTAGTTTCGCATAATCCGGTTCATTCGCACCCGTCATTTGATATAATAGTCTCGACCCTTCATTGTTTCGTGTAGAAATACAGCTTCCGGATACTTCGGAACGCGTGATCAGAGGCAGTTGAGCGAAATGCTGTACGGGACCGCAGCTGGGTAAGCGTCTTTAATGAAGTTGACGCAGATTTTTCAGTGCTGATCCAAATTTGATGCGAAATTTTTCTTCCATCGAGCGAATAGAGGACGTCATGGCTGCTGTTATTATTTGGATGGTATTTCTTGCTCCTTTTAATTATTCGTCATAGCTGGCTTATTAGCTGAAAACAGTCCCTTGTGTGAAGCGATTATTGTCGTCGACAAAGTATTTATTCTGAAACAAGCAATTTTTCAGGTGTGTATTCCTGGCGTCTTTCTGAACTCTTTCGCAGCCTTGGTGCTGTTTAGATATGCTCAGTTCCAGAACTCCATTGGCATGCTGGCTTCACTTCATTCCGTCGCGGGTAATATGTTACACACAAAAAATATCTGCTTCTGATATATCTGCACTCCGTAAAGGCAGATTAACTCAGCTCTCTAGGAGCAGATTGGCAGTTTTTAATAATCTGATAATGAATCTCTCGTTCGCCTTCACCAGGCGTTAATTCATTCATGGTGCAGATATTTTTATATGTGTAAAAACTTATTCCTGCGTTTTGTTGCTTTTTAGTGAAGAAATTTGGGTGAAACGATGTGAACGTACGTCATTCATATCAACAAAATTCAGTCCTTGTACAAAATAACGATGGCTGATTAGAGAAAAGCCGAAATAGAGTGAAAATTAGAGAGAGTCGCCTACGAGTTTCTACTCGAAATCTATACATGTTTTACACTAGGGTGGGGTCGCTCGAGCATAAAGCAAAACAACATTTAATTTCGCATCTGCGTCTTTCATTGCCCGGTCGTATCTATATCGCAAAGACGACCGCGTGCAATGAAAGACGCAGGTGCGAAATGAGATGTTGTTATCCTATAGGCTCGAGCGACCCCACCCTAGTTTACACGAATGAATCATTCTACTGAGAAATTTTTACGATTTTTTAGACGCCGGCGTCCTCTGCTGCAATGCATTTTGGGCAGCGCCTCTGAGTATAATGTGATTTTTCATGTAATCTGTGTTGTATTGCATGATTTAGCTCCGACCGATCGGAGATATCCGTGGTGAATAAGAAGATAGGCCAAGCCTCACTGTTCTTTCAAACGACTTCATTCTTCGCTTTGTTATTCATATCACTAAACCGGCTGTGTGCCATAGCTTTCACCAGTAGGTCAGCAAGTTAACATATAAGAAGGGTGCAAACTAAACTTCATTTTTGAAAAATGACGCGATGACCGACGGCCTGCCAAAAGACGTGTTGGCTCCCCTACAAACGCGTCTATTTTTCGAAAATGAACCGAAAAGTGGAAATTTTTAGCTACACCCTTCTTATATCTTGTTTTCATTTTTTTTTCAAATTTTGTACGATTTTTCTCAGATCCATTTCTTCAGGTATACCAAGATCTTCTCGGTAAGAAATACCCGATGCATCGCGGCATTCATATTGCTCATTAGCTCTGTCTACATTGCGATGTATTTCATACGTAAGCAATTTGTCAGTGAACGAAGATTGATCACCTAGAGAAAAAAAATTTAAAATTGATGCTAAAAGTCATAGGTCATCGGTAGTGATTTTTGGGTCATTTTGCCACTTTCTCGATTTTTCGGCTATGTCCAAAAACGGACTTTCAGTCAGTGACATGACCCCCACTTTTTAGTACCAATATCGAAAGAGGACATCAATACAAGAAACTTTTGTGAAGGAAGTTTATCTGAAACGACTTTTCCGATGAAATACAAACGTCGAACTATCGGTGATTTGACCATTTTCGTCGAATCGGCAACATTCAGAAATTCATAACTCAAGTTTGCCCCAACGTTGGAAGTCGGCAGGGTGCTCATAATGTAGGGAATATCTTGCAGAAATTTAATCTGGAAAAAAGTCGTATGGGTAGATTGACACTTAGAATTTTAAAAATTGATTTTCTGAAAAAGTGGCATATCTCAAAAATGAGAGAATTGTAGCCATTCTCTTTAACGTAAGTCTATAACCATATTAGGTTTTTGTTTAGAGGATACATGGGCCACCCGGGTAGTGGAAAAAATTGGGCTCATATAGTTAAGTTTGAAAGGAATTATGATTTTTTTGAGTAAATCGTATCAATAAAAAGTTCAGAAGTCGATATCTTGAGAAATACGGTATATAAAGATTGTCTGATGCCTTGAAAAATTTTCTTTTACTTAGTATAATATAAGATTATTTTATGAGATTTTTAAAAAAATTCTGACTTTTCCGGTACCAGACCCATATCAACTTTCTCACAGAACGCGTGTTAAAACGGTAGTTATTTTTAGCGCCTGATTTATTTATTCAGCCTCATGTAATTCCTACTACCTCGCATCAGAGTTGTATTGGGCATTCGATCCTAGCGCCTGTGGTCAGAACCTATCGGAATACATCGATTTCATAGGAACGGTAAGCCTTTGACGAAATCCGACATTCGTGATTCAATATTCAGATAGCGATATTTGGTGCAATCGCTATCATTGATGTAATCTCGCTCTTCTTGTTGCACCGAGCTAATCGCGTGGGTTTCGATGTGAGTATCCAAATAGTCTCTAGCGTCCACTAAAAGAGGACAAGTGGGAGTATAGGAAGAGCTCCCCGCATGGTACATCTAGATCACGGGCGAAGTGATAGAGCGAGGAACATTTGGTTCTGTGCCTTTTTTTGAAAAAAAAGCTTCATTGATGTACCCGGCGGGGATAGCTTCAAAAGTAGTAGGGATTCGAAAACTGTAATTTTAAACATTTCTTATTCGTCTAATCTCGGTTTTCTGTGAAACCGCGCTACAACGATTAGAAAGAATGATAAATTATTAGGGTGTTCCAAATTATTAGAGTCGCTCCTTCTGATGACGTCATGGCAGTCGATTTCCCAACACCATTTTGACCCCCCAAAAATAATTTCATGCCATAACTTTTTTCTAACAATAAGTGGTCAAATATTCGATGTTAGATATTCTAAAAATAGATAATGATTTCCCGAACGAACCAGCGTTGTTAGGGCTCATGCCCTCAATCCATACGAAAGTTATGGCCAAAAGACCGAAAATTTTCGAAACTTTCAATTTTAAACTTAGTGGCACCAAAGTTACCAGAAATGTAGAGTATCACAAAAGAACATTTTTGATGCCTAGAACATCATTTTGCGCCAGTTCATTCAGAAGTTATAGCAAAAAACCACATTTTCGCGAATCAAAAATCACATTTTTTGCTATGACTTCTGAATGATCTGGCGCAAAATGATGAAAATGTTCTTTTGTGATACTATACATTTCTGGAAAGTTTGGTGCCACTAAATTTAAAATTGAAAGTTTCGAAAATTTTCGGTTTTTGGCCATAACTTTCGTATGGATTGAGGACATGAGCCCTAACAACGTCGGTTCGTTCGGGAAATCATTACCTATTTTTAGAATATCTAACATCGAATATTTGACCACTTAGAAAAAAGTTATGACATGAAATTTTTTTTTTGGGGGGGGGTCAAATTGGTGTTGGGAAATCGACTGCCATGACGTCATCAGAAGGAGTGACGTCATCACCCACTAATGGTAAACACGTGTGGACCTCGACATATTTATAAAACAGTTATTTGGAAATGGACATGAGTTTCCATCGAGATATTCCAAAATAGACTGAAAGCTGTTTTATAATTTCATCCATGATAAATATAATAAAGCATCCCTATGAGTTAAATATTCAATGAACAGTGGGTAATTTTTTCGACGGCCGAAACAATCTGCAATCAAAAATCCAATCTATTATTATAGATAATTATCTTGATGATGAACAACAGCAGAAACCGAAAACACAGACCGTTTCATCCTGGTCCAACACGATGTACGCATTGGAGCAGCCTGAACGTCGCTGCTGCACTCTTCCGATCTAAACAGAGTAAGTGACCTAAGAAGATACATTAAGATTCACGTATAATGGTTAATTATAATGCATACACACACGAATATGTTTTCGACATATTTTCTCGATGGAACACCTAATTTGGCAGTAACACTCCTTATCATCGGGATAACAATAATGCCAGAGTCTATTAAAGACGTCGGCCGATGAGAAGTGAGGGAACTAGGATGAATGAATAGACGGAGAGTATTGATTCCTCCGAGAGAAATCTCCCTGGACGGCTCCTTTAAATTTTCTGCGTAATACTAGTACGACTGACCACATTTCCGGGCGGAGCCTCCACCTGCAGTTCATGTGAGCAGCACGACCCGGGCACAGCACACCAACAACAGCCCGCACAGCACAGGAACGGACGGAAGATGCGCATCACTTCCTGAAGATTCTTTTTACTTCCTTTTGTTATTATATAAACAATCAAACGTCATACCAAGTCCGGTAACAGGCAACTTTTATTAAAATCTGGATCCGCTGAATAAAATAATGCACGAATTTTAAACAGGATGAAAATTTATCGGAACGCAAATAGGACCAAGAAAGACGTCGAGCAAGAAAACGTCATTTAATGAATTACAGTCTCAGCAACTCGCCTTGTTGGAATGATCCACGATGTGGATGACGAAACCACGTAGTGCGCCACAGCACTGAATGAGAGACTGCTGTCATTAAAAAAAACAATTAAATTCATGTCATGATCAAACCAAAAAAGAGATCAATGCCATCATGAATTTACCTTCCCATGTGTCCAAAGAAAGGAAGAGTTGTTTGCGATATCCAGCAGAAGCTACGTCACTACTCCCAAGCAATGCAACAAACCTGGCGCATGCAGCATTCCGACTCCTCGAACGCGTAGTACACCTGCAAGAAATCAATAATTCGTTTTATGTGACCCTTTTTCAAGATTCATTCAAAATCTACAGTATCCCACCGTACCTGCTCCCTGTTTCCATTAAGAATGACGTACTTGTTGGTCATCTCCCACCCAAGCAGGATCTCAGACAGCTGCTGTATCTAGAAAAAAAAACATATTCTTGGGAGCAGATATCTTTCTACCGTACCGGTTTGATCAGGATATGGTCGACAAAGGTCAGATACTCCAGTCCGGGTGGCGTATCCCTGACGCCCTCAGGATTGGGCATCCAAACCTGGTCGTTTCCTGAAGAGATTTGCCTCTATTGAATTACCGTAATCCGGTGGCAGTGACTGAAAGGTGCCAACGTTTAGCTGGAGGCGGTGGAGGTGCTCCAGGTTGCATCTGGATCATCTCTGGCTTGGCCATCGCTCCCTTTGACCTGAAACTAAGCAATGAGCAGAAAGCGCCGCAAACATTGTTAAAAAACTTTCAGAAGAAATTCAAGGTTCACGATGCGCTTGCAAGCCACCCACAGTGACCATTACTGGTACAACGTGGTACGCTTTACATATAACAACTCTATTGTCAAACGATGGAACGAGCTCTTGCAGCGACAAGATTTTTTCGTTATTAAAACGGTTTCATAACACTATGAACTGATATAAGGACCAGCTGATAACAAGCAATTGGATTGCCAAGATCAAGTGCCCTTTTTTACTTGATAGCGAACATTAATCTGGCAGCTATTCAAAATGACTCATCATCACTAAGCAATCTCATGTTAAGGTAACATCATCATCGGACGAAACATTACTACCGAACTGTTGGTGGATGGTAGTTTCAAGAACCAAACTCTTATCCAGCTGTACTAACCACCAACAAATAGGAAGTATTTTTTCTGCTGTGTGGAGAAGAGGTAGGGGAGAGGCAAGGGAAGGGGAGCATACTCCCACTCTGCCTTTCCATAATATTACAAAAAATCGCGCGTACTGTTGAACTCAGCTAATATTGCAAAGAATTTGAGTTCTTAAACTTACACAAAGGAAAATACACAGAGGAGATAAGATAAGTCGCTGCAGTACTCAGTAGCATCATATTATGTCACGCACTCGAGTACTAATGAGACAAAAGCTCTTCGGAAAGCTAAATAAAAATAGCCGCCGATGAAGGACGGTTCACACAAGTAGAAGGTGAAATGACTCATTGTCAGCGGAAGGGACATTTTTTCGCCCGTGCGCTACGGATGAGCCATTCTCTATCGCTCATCATAGACTACTACCGGTCGAATGGGAGCACAAATAAACGGCAGTACAAAAGTTGTACCCTACTCAATGGGAAATTTCTGGCCAAATAGCGCAACGTTTCATCTTTGTCCATGATGAGAGACGATCAACGGGAAAACATCGAGGAATGGTCTATTTGTACAAGGAAGAGATTATCCAGACGACGAAAGTGGTGGCAAAGAAAAATTCAAAATTCACTTCTTCTTGCTTTCCGATCCCTACCATGCACCCTGGTGACAATACGGGGTGAAGGAATGAGCACTTTAGTGAAGTGTGTTATGTTGATTAGTGTAATGATCTGTTGGTGGATGGTAGTATCACGAACCAAACTCTTCTCCAGTCTTACTATGCTCCAACAAATAGGTAGTATTTTTTCTGTGTGTGGAGAAGAGTTGGGGGAGAGGCAAGGGAAGGGGAGCATACTCCTACTCTGCCTTTCCATCCCATTACAAAAAATTGTACTGTTGAACTTAGCTAACATTGCAAAGAATTTCAGTTCTTAAAGTTACACAAAGTGCACGAAGGAAAATAAACAGAGGAGATCAGATAAGTCGCTGCAGCACTCAGTAGCAGCATTTATGTGGCGCACGCGAGAACTGATGAGACAAAAGCTCTTCGGAAAGCTAAATCAAAATAGCCGCCGATGAAGGGCGGCTCACACAAGTAGAAGGTGAAATGACTCATTGTCAGCGGAAGGGACATTTTTTCGCCCGTGCGCTACGGATGAGCCATTCTCTATCGCTCATCATAGACTACTACCGGTCGAATGGGAGCACAAATAAACGGCAGTACAAAAAGTTGTACCCTACTCAATGGGAAATTTCTGGCCAAATAGTGCAACGTTTCATCTTTATTCATGATGAGCGACGATCAACGGGAAAACATCGAGGAATGCTCCATTTGTACAAGGAAGAGATTATCCAGACGACGAAAGTGGTGGCAAAGAAAAATTCTAAATTCACTTCTTCTTGCTTTCCGTTCGCTAGGTATGACACCAATCATTATGCGATAGA
>JACMIF010001447.1:4534-23696 GCA_014805445.1 Diplogasteroides magnus | reverse complement strand
TGTATGCAACGTGCTATGAAAATTATGTGAGATTTCGTGGTGGGCCAAGGACGCGCCATCGCGAAAACCACGAAATTCTTCCATCGGGTGTCAATAACGTTTCAAACGATTTTTTCAAAGTTGTATGAATGAGCTCAAATTTGGCGCAGACGTAGAACGAGTGTGTAAGAGTCTAATTCTAAAGAAATAATCCTGGTATCTCAACTTGTTCGCCCGTGGCGCTCGCGGCAGTGAAGTTCCGTGGCTCAACTCCTCTTCATTAGGGCGCATTTGCCCTGTGGCGGTGGATAGAGGTGGACACTTTTGAGGCCACTCCAGAGGCTGTTGTGCGCGACCGGGAAGAGGTATCGATATGATTTTTTGGATATTGTCTTTTACACACTTGATCTATCTGTGAGCCAAATTTGGACCCGATTGGACCATTTTGAAAAAATCGTTTGGGGTCCCTACCTATATCTCTTGCCATTCCGAACAGAAGACAGTAACTGCTGCTCATCTAACTATACTCAATATCTACCCCTAAACATAGTGTGGAGTGTGGAGTTTCTGACCTTTCTGACTTTGACGTATCCCTCGTCCTTCATATTGTCTGACAGATAGTACATGGCAATACTCTTGGCTTTCCTCACTTGCTTCAGTGATTCAATGAGATGGCGAACGATGTTCGTCTGCAGAATACAATTCAGTTGGTTCAAGACTACAAGGGCAATTGCTTCCAATGAGAGACCTTGAATCGACTCACCAAGTGCATTCATTTTCTCTGACACGTGTTCGACGTTGTCTCTCGTTGATGATAGACAACTGCTCGGTAAGAATTGGAGAGAGAAAATACACTCTGTGAGTCGATTGGAAGGGGCGAAAGGACAATTGCGCCGTAATGGTGTGATGGACAGGTGCGTCATCATTGCACTCATTATCATGGCGCAAGTGTCCATTAGGCCATTATGGCGCAAATATCAATGGCGCTCTTGTCTCTCATCCACTGGAAGTCTCAACTTTCAATCAACACCTCACCTTCTGTTTCATCTCATCAACTCTATCCAGTAGCTTCTCCAGCGCCTCCTTCAGTTCCTGAAGAACATTATTTTATTTCATTGAATAAGATAAGATCAGTACCGCCGAACAATCATGGCGCAAAATGAACACCTTTCTCTGTTGCCTGCTGCACAAGTACTAGGTTTCGATATACATCTAACAAGCTTCACAAGCGTAAACTGTAGCAGTAGCAGTGTCCAATTGTCGGCCCAAACACTAGGTTCTAACTACCGTAACCAATTACAGCATCCTTCCTACAGTATCCATCATCATCTATCGTACTCACATCCGGTCTCCTCTTGTACTCCCTGCAGATGAAATCAATGAAGATCGTCCAGTTCTCCGGATTCACAATCAGCTGATCCTTCGTCTTCGCTCCTGCAATTGTTTGGGACATGACCCGTGTAAACTACCGTAATCTCGCAATCTTCCTTTTCGTGGTTTTGCTTCTACTATGTAATCGGGATGAGGGATCACCCACGTGGCAAACATCATGTCTACCTACTTATCAACGAATACCGTACCTCTGCTGAGCAGAGCCTCAATCATGTACTGTAGCCCGAATCGCTCTGGATAGTAGGCTGGCTTATCGGGACGCTGAAATAATCCAATTCGACCATTTTAGATTACATTTCTTCGAGAAGAATAGTAAGATGAGATCACACCATAGGCCAAAAATAACGGAATTCCATCGGGAAGTATAATTTCCGCATGACCGCGACGCACACAGGGACGCGTCGCGGTCGAGGGAAAACTGACCGTTTGCCACTTGTCGACTTTGATCGCATTGGCGATTCTCTTCAAGAACGCGGGTCCTGTGCAGGGATCCTTCACGTACGGGCAGTTTCTGTCTGCAAATCAATATAATAAATACAGTTCTCCTCCTGATTCAGGTTCAGTCGGGGAACATGAGTACGCTATTGAAAACGTGAATACCGTTTTTCACGCATTCAAGAATTTCGCTTCCCTGAATGAGCGGAAATGCTGCATGCAGAGCACAATAATAACAATAATAAGCCAATAATAATACAATAATAATAAGCTTGAGAAGCATCATGCCGTATTTCTCGCAAGTGAAACTAAAACTAAGTAGGTTGGTGCTTATAAAGGGAGACCTTGAATTCGTAAATTCTTCACCCGCGCAATTTCACCATTCCACGATGTTGCTCACACGTTGCGGCAGACAAAACTAATAATACCATAACCCATTCAGCAAGTTCAATAGGGGCGAGATACAGTGTGCGCCCGAATGACCCTGATTCAGGCGCAGATTCCGAGGTCTCTCTCAGGCATAACTAAGTGAGCACACAACACACCGGGCCGGGCATTGCTTACTCTGCCGAATATGATCGGGTAAACGCTCATAGTAAGCCCTGTATGCAGTTCGACCCATGAAAGCCCTTCGATCCTCGCCAATAGTCTCTGAAAGAGAGCGGGATCAACCCATTTGAGCAAACAATGCGTGGAAGACATTTGCGCACAGGCTACTAACTCTGCTAGTTTCGATTTTCACAAGTCTGTTCCAACAGAAAAGACACTTGACTCATAGAGACGATTCAGAACCACTATAGTTTGTCCATATTCGCAACGATCCTTGCACGGAAAAGTTGTATGATCGAGTGTCTGTGCGCAGATGGGTTGATCCCGAAAGAGCATTACACCGTGTTACAGAATCATAAGAACAAGTAGCACAGCACATAGACACATCAAGAAAACGCATGTCCGATTTATACAATATACAATCACTTTCAGCTAAGATCTTGCCAAGTGAATAAAGACATATATATATAATATATTCCAATATATTCCAAAATATGCGCCTGATGAAACACGCTGCGCTGATTTGCGTGCTCCACCCCGTCCTCTCTTAACCCGGCGCGAGTGCGATGTTGGGGTTCATCCTTACCAATGTGCATTTCGATGAGATCCAAGCATCCAAACTCAGTGGGAATGCCACTTCGTCTACGTAGTCGAGAAATGATCTCGAAGAAGAGTTCGATGTTCGGCTGCAAACAACTATTATTATTATTATTATTGTGTTTAATTATATGTTACATAATACACTATGGCAGGACAAATGAGACTCGCTTTCAAGTGGACATGAAACCTATTTGCACCAGGTTCAACATACGTCTCCGGGCGGGAATTCGAGTGTGAGTACGGGACTGTCAGTGATGGCCGATTGGTCGTTATAGACTCTCTTATCCTCAGAAGATCCCATTCCTCTGAAAGGAAAATGAAATTTACAATTTACTTGAGCTCCAATGTTTGAGGTGCTAAATACAGTAAGCAATCATCAGTCTCGCATAATAGCTGCTAAATCGTGGCTCAGAAGCAATGGACTCATTAATCGCACAATACCATCGCATGAATATGTCATCCGTGCATCACAAATTCACAGTGCATCGGTTGCCATCTCCAAATCGCTTATTCCCACAAAAGAAAGGCCTCATTAATGACGACTCTAGTCGAGTCAAAAAAATGGTGTCAAAATAGCCAATCTCACCGATTGATCACAGTGCATCTGTTGCCATCTCCAAATCGCTTATCCAGCTGAAAATGATGAATGTCATTTTAAAAATATATATTTTAGTATTTGTTTAATTTTTTTTAAATGACTCACATCCTTCTTGTTGTTCGGCATTGGAATGAACGAACGGACTTCCGCTGGACAATTCATCTGCAAAATGGAACAGTATCATCATTGACCATAAAATTACGGTACCTCAAAGTGGATACGGTATCTCTTCTTGTTTTGTGCATAAAGCTGCGATAGAGGATCGACGATGATTCGACGAAGGGCTTGCAGGTAGATCTCAAGGCGAAAACATCAATTGCTATTACAGTATGCTATCCAAATTGGGCTACGCTTCTTCTGGAGTCGCCTTTCATCGTAGAAAACGATTATTTCCTATTGCTTACAATTAGTGTATGTTGAGGAATAAGCAGATAGAAGAACTTAGCAATTAGATCCTAATTCATGAAACAAAAGCAATTGGTATGACACAAATTCACATGCTTGGCTAGATTCCAAAAGTGTAAATATAGATATATGCTACCTTAATGTTTTAACAATTATCCCAATCGTTCCCCATTGTAGCTACCGTAATCTCCTCATTACCGTACCTTGACCGTGTACTCCACTTCATTCGTCCTTTGCCTGGCTCTGTTCCTCTCAATATTGACAAATCGGATAGCGATCGTCGATCGATCTGCAATGCCGATACGGTAATCTTACACAGCAAGTAAATATAGTAACCAGAACAAAATATCGTAGCCAAGATAGCACGGAACTACCGTAACCAGCACAATCCACTTACCGTACTCGAAAGTGGCCGTCATTTTGTCCGTTTCGAGACCTTCCGCGCGGTCACCGTACTCGACCTGAATGCTTCAGTTCGGACAACTCTGCGAAGGACCGCGACGCGTTGGGTGACGTGTTGCGACTACAGTAATCGAGTACACTCACCGTCCAATGCACAGCCAGGGCACCACTGTTGATGATGTTGCCAAAATAAAGTGACTGCACAGGAACATTCTTGTGCCATGGACTGAATATATGCCATTGCATGCAACATTCAGTAATCTCGATCAGCAACTCAAGCTTTTAAAACATCTCGCGCATTGCAAATAGTTACTCCAAAATAAACGCTTCGCCGTACGCCTTGCGGTTCGAGTTCGCTAAGTTGTTCATTGGGTTACTTACATGCATGCATCATCGAAGAAGAAAGGGGACGAGACGAAGATGGTGGGCATCATATCACGACGGAACTGACTAAAAAGAGATTTTCGACTAAAATCCATTCAAATTCAAGATGAGCTAGTTCACGGCCAGAGAATATACGGTCTACGGGTCTACGGAATATACGGAATGCGGTCAGAGAATTGTGAGAGAATATCCATTTATTATTATCTGCAAGATCCTGTCACGGATGTATCAATCGCGAGTAGGCATTTCTACTGAATAGACACAATGAGACTAGGAATCACATGGTGTGGCGAATCTCAGTGCCCGAATCACCTAATTAATTAATTTGAACTTACAGCGAGGGATTTTGCATCTGAACATGGTAGAACTTGATCTTGTACAGATATGTTTGCACTATGAAGAAGAGATCAGCGCACGGGCTCTTGAACGGAGCCACCTGAATATGAGATTATGGTAGGCGATCAATAAATCAATATTCAATCCTCCTCTTATTTACAAGTACTTTGAATGGAGCGAAGACGGAGTTACTATAACCAAAACACGAGCCTCGTTAGTAAACAAACTCGGGGAAACTACTATGATGAATCAATCAGGACGACCGCGGCGCGTAGAGTAACGCGTTGCGGTCAATGTGACGGACTCACTTCAGCGACGAATTCAAAGTGATCGTCCACCAGCTCGGTATTGCTCACTCCTATTAGCACGATGTCAGTGTTCATCTCGATTACAGCCTAAAATATATTATATTAAATTGTTCTAAAATACATTATAAATACCAATACAGCAAAGGGAGAAAAACAGCCACAATAAATAACAGTTGCTATAGAACTTTAGAGCAATAATAAGACCATACTCTTTGGAAATGTTGTTTTAAAACACTTGCCTTGAAAATTTTATGCATAATATCCACTGCACGTAGTTTGCGCGTCGGAATTTCGACCTGCAACGAATATGTTTCAGTCGGATCTCAAAATACACACAATATTCATCTCAACTTTCATCTTTGGTAATATTACGGAGCAATTAAAGACCCGTGACTGCGTGTCATTAGAGACTAGGATACGAAAAGCTAGCACACGTGCATTTTCGTGCCGTCCACGGAGCGGTTGTCCATCACATGATAGAGATCAAGACAAGAGGAGAGATTTCCGTATAAAGACTATTACTATATAGTGGATGCGAGAAACATTGGCTCCCAAAGTGCATTCCATCCCTCTGTGCTTTCATTCGCACGGTCGTCTCTGGTGCATAGACATGACCGCGCGATAGAGAACACAGACACATGGAATGTACTTTGGGATTGACTGCCAACCCTGTCATGAACCCTATCTCTCACTATTCGTTTTCGACTCCCAACAATATTGTTACTGTCATCTGTCAACACTTGTACTGACCTTAATTCTGAGTACTGTCTTTTCTGCATCCAGACTGTTCTTCTCGATGGCTCGTCTGTCATCCATTACTAAATATAACCATTATTAATATAATAATCGTTGATCAAAAGCTCAATAGGAAAACATTGCGTTCAAACTCGCATTGAGATAGATATTCGAAAAGACAGTGTTAGAAATGAAAAAAAAACACGAAGAACATTAACCCGTTGATTATACGATAGAGGAATGGACAATTCAACGTTGCTTATGACCAAATGGCGCCACTTTCACAAACGGGATCACTTAATTTGCGCACAACTTCACTTGCGCACAAGTCATTTGCGTACAACCAAGTTTCGCGATAGATAAAGCATAATGGTTCGGAATCCTCTCGATGAGATAAGCAAATTTTATGTTGAAAGCAACTTATGAAAATTAAAACCCGTAGAGTAAATGGCCTGTGCGCAAATGGACATTTCCACTGTGTGCGCAAATGCCTTGTGCGCAAACCATTGCATCGCTCCCAAACCGGCCGCCCCGCCCCCTTTGACGTAATCCCGCCCCAATTCAGCCGCCGGGCTCCTCCCCCTCTTCGAAAGCTATACTCCCCATAAAAAGAAGATATGATTGGTGCAACTATTCAAATGTCATCAAAATACAACAGTCCATGATGGAAATATGAGCAATGCCCCAACTTCTCTGATATTGAATGGCGTTCAAACCAACGTTCAACTCATTAATGTACCTAATTCTTTTCTAGCAACTTCTTTAAACTTCTAAACAGAAATGTACAACAATAAGGCGAAACTTGAACAACTTGAAAAACATTCACAACAAGAATTGAAGGAGCGAAAGAAAACGAGAAAGGTACCGTAATCAGGGAACTGCTGTAACCGTTTGAATATCAACGTGGTAAAGGTAATGGACAGGGCCTAGGCAACAACAACTCATTTCGAGTAGTAGAATGAGATAGCTTCGAGTTATAAGACAACTCCCCGGAAATAGTATTATGCTGATACTCTCATACTTTATGTTTACTATATCTAAAGTTTCTTCTTTTTCTTCCTCCCCCTTCTCCCGCTTTTGCAGGATGGGAGAGGAAGAAGAATATTTTGTTTTTACTATACCTAAAGATATGATTCACTATTAAAGATCTAAGATACGGCAATATACTAAGTTTCACAACAAAATGATGATACAGGAATCTCGCTAAACACAATAACAACCTTCAAACAAAAATTAACCTCGAAACCGGTGAAACAATACAGAAAAAACACAAGTTACAGATTTCAGCGAGAAAATACCACAACATTCTACGTCTAATATGATTCATTACTATGACAAGTGAACCACAGGAGTGCTAATCACTTAAGTGGTATAGTAAAGTGATGACGAGGTCGGGATACGGTAACCAATAATTGATAAACGATGAAATGATGGTGTGATGGGGATACGGTAGTCGATGATTCTCATTGTCAGTGTCCTCCTCTGTAACTTCGTCGTCTGCGTTGTCCAGCAGGTGCACATTGGTCCAGGACGTACTTGATGATGCTTATCTCCTCGTCAGTTGCCATTGCTCGAATCTCAAGACAAATCATAGTATTCGAGATACAACATCCACCAAAATATCAACATTTTCAATATATAACTATGTATTTTAACAACAATCAAAATTCGCTCACTTTCTTCCACACAAGCGCAGAGAAGTGATCGTTGGCTCCCGCGAGGAACATTGCGGCCCTGAAATTACAGTAATCTGAACCTTGAACATCATCGACGCGCCGAGTTTACAAGATACACATCAACATAAATATGCCTACCCAGTAGACTCAAATATTCGAAACAAAATCTAGGCTAATTACTGTTTACGGCATGAAAATTGGTCATTTCACTACCTACCGTACTCTCTCACATCCTACAGTACTCACTTGGGAGGCGGACTGACGATCAGCAAATTGCGCAGTGAGAGGAAAGAGGCGTAGTTTCCGACGGCTGAGATAAGCACGCGATCTACAATAACCAAGATAAAAATGTTCAACTTGGGCACCAGTTAGTTCGAGGTGACAGGGTCTTTACACAACTGTAGGCTATATATGATCGACAATGGCATTGTTTCATATTGTGAACAAAAATATCGGAAGTATTCGTCTCTTTATTATTGTTGCCAGTATTGATTGAAATTTAACTTGATAAAGACTATCTCTTCTCCCCCCCCCCCTCTGACCTCTCGCCCCAAATGGTCTCATCTCCAGTTGTTGTACATCACTCGCCCTCCACACGACATCCCTCACTGCCTGCAGACATGGACGACGCTGCACGATAAGGGCTGCAAAGATGGCACGTGAGTCAACGACTACAGTTAGGCGACATTATTCTTCGAGCTTGCTATAACTTCGAAAACCCAGTAACGCATAAAGAATCGCTACTTCATGTTCACGGCTCAATGCGAGTTATATTACACCACCATCATCACTGTACATCAAAATTCATTTAGAGAGACTTCTGTAACAACGAGGCGAGCGAGAACTGTCCGTCTTTTTCACATCCGATTTCACCTACGCTCATATTCTAATTATAAAATTTGTAGATCATATTTTTGCAGGCCGTCGTTTAAACTCCATACATCAGATTATTGTTCAAGTTTTTTTTCAAATAACCACGTAGAGACAAGTCTATATCAATACACCAACCCTTCTCCAATTTTATTCTGTCCATGAAACATATTCCCACCTGGCAGTTCGACCACGAATGACTTCATCTCCCTAATCCTGGATGCCGCTCTCTCGACTCCAGTCGGTTCCCATGGCTTGAAGACATCCAATCGATGGGTGACAGTCAAATGAAGATACGATATTACGGCTGCCTGAAGTATAGGATTACAGTAGAATGAACGAATGGAGATCTGCGACTGATAATCTATTGTTCAATAGCTTATATACCAACGGGTTGAACACAATACCTCATGCAATGCTTTCTGTTGTCCCCTCACAAATATATTCGGAAGATCGACTGCGGCCAGTGAGAGATGCCTCATTTCCCTGCAACTTTTCGGGTAACACTGCAAGGCTAACCATAACCTAAACTCCTCAATTGAAGCGGTAATTCTTATAGCTCCCGAAACAATTGTGTTTCACAAAATAGCCAAATATTCATGATCAAGAAGCAAAATGATGAACGCAGTTTTCTCTAAGACAAGAAAGATACTCAATGGTAGTACAGCCACTGGGGTGTTGCTTCTGTCAATAGCCGGCAACTTCACAACTATATCTTCCACCTGAAGAATGAAGAAGATATGAACTGCATGAACTCCACAAGGAAGTCTCCAACCCTCACCAACTCTTTATCCGAACCTGTTGGCTGAAAGATAACAGTTATATGACTAATCTTATTCGGGTTCGGATGCAAATTTCACTATTTTATCGACATTTTTAATCAATTTGAAGTATCACCCCGTTTCAACCTCTACTATTACAAACAGCTTACAATTGTCAGGCATAGGCC
Organism: Diplogasteroides magnus; assembly: GCA_014805445.1. Lineage (NCBI taxonomy): Eukaryota > Metazoa > Nematoda > Chromadorea > Rhabditida > Diplogasteroididae > Diplogasteroides > Diplogasteroides magnus. Next base: position 14,078 of record JACMIF010001447.1, on the reverse strand, counting down.
GGAACAAATAATGTAGATCAAAATGTAATTTATTTGACCTTGCAGAGAAACTCGTATCCAGTGGTGTAAGCACGCAGTCCGAAGCAGCAAATGAGCGAAACCTGAAATGATATGACTCAAATGCCTCGTTTACAATATTAATTTACTGTCAACTAAAATAGAAAGAATTCTCTGAACACTAAGCCTCACGACTAACATTCACTGAATACGGGCAGTGAAACATAGGAGAACTCGGTTAACCTGTTATCCCCAAGGACTAATTCAACAATGTGATCTTGCTGCGCAAACTTTTCGTAAAGAAGGAGGTTCGCATACTTTTCTACGTTTGCAAACATATTGATCATAGCATAGAAAGATAGCTTTCCTTGACATTTGCTGAGTGGCTCCGTATTTTTGTAAACATGCCCCAGAATGGCTGATTAGATCTACTCCTTCCCATAAAGTTCGTCCGTACCAAATGATCTCTCGTGAATCTCGTCTCCTCCTCGAACACTCCAGCTTGTTCTGCCCACTTCACAAGAACGAAACAGAGGTCGGCAAGGTCTACAATCAAATTGTAAATGTACAAAAGATCAAGAATCAGAGAACATCAAAAACGCCCAAAGTAGTAAATTTATGCCACTGTTGTTGCACAAATATACCGAGTTCCAGAAAGAATGATTTACCAATGTCAATCAATTGCAGTGACACCATTTGTGTATCCCAAAAGCCAATATGAAGTCCCATATTGAACATATTGAATTGTAATGACCCTTCTATTACAGTGTCCTTGACTAACTCTTTGTCTCCCTCAACATCCTCGCCGTCGTTCCATGTCCATTCATGTGCATCTCTCGGAAAAGGAAGTAAGGGTAAGCCTGAAATTAATTACAGATAAACCAAATTGATTTTTTTGAAATTTTTTTGAAAACGAAGTTCCAACCTCCAGTGGATCAGACACGAAATCGGGCACGAAAGCGTCCACTTTCTGCAATCAAATTTTTCCATAAAGATCAAAGATCATTCTCTCACCCTCGTCAGTGGCATCCTTGCATCAACAAATGCCAGACTGTCCTCTCTCACTGCAGCCAACACATCGTAGAAACACCACGGGAAACTGAAAGCATACAATGTTTATAATGTGTAACAATCAACAAAACTCTACAATATCCTTCCTATTATCCGTACCGAACGATTGATATACTGATGCTGAATGCGCTATTCTTCAGTAAAAGTGACTGAGTCAATTCGCAATTCACTGCTATTGTAGTCCCAACGTCAGTAAAGAATCAAACCTGAGCAGTGCCGATTCCTCATCACGGATGGACAGCGATCGATTGGCGCGTTCTCAAATCAATAATTTATCGATTTTGTACGACTTTCTTGGCATGGCTGTGCGAGTCAACTTACTGTTGCCGTACCCCTAATACGAAGCAAACTTCCACACTTACCGTAAGAAACACGATACGCAGCCACTGCCTTCTTTTTCATCTCATCTGTCGGCTTCTTAGTGTACATCTCAAGAATGCTGGCCTGAAATATTTGATGTACCCATTTTCGTTTAAAAGAATTGAATTTTTTTAGCTATTATATTTACTGATTTTCTTCACCATGAAACATCCTTCCCCCCAATTCATGCCATGGAATGTGAGAACAAAAAGCCCGAATTTTTTGTCGTTGAAGCACTGACCGATATCTTATCGAAATCACCCTTATCGTTACCATCGAGACGGTTATTAATTCCATGTGACATAAACTCACCGGTCTGGGATTCTCATAATTGAGAGAAGAGTCCCTCCTGTACAGCTCCGTTCGCCAATCACACAGGTCCTGAATACACATTTTTAGATATTTCAAGCCAAATTCAGATTCAAAATCCATACATTGAAAAATTCAAGGCGCGCCTCCGCAACCAGGCCACGCAACTTCTCCTCTATTATCTGCAATAACTCCATTTGTCACCATGTTGCCCCAATTAATCTACAGTATGATTTTATAGATTGTCCTAGTTGAACTACCGTACCATCGTAGTGTTGTAGAGACAGTGATCGTCGGCTTCCTTCTCCGAAACGAGTTTCTTGATGTTGAGTATGGATCCAGAACATATCTCAGCCTCTGTGTCCACTCCGTATGTCTCCATCAGACTCTGTAAGCAGATACCGTAATCATTGTGAAACGGCATCGTCATCATTAAACGAAGCTGTCATCACATTGCATTACTAGCCAATGTATTACGTATCGCCAATATCGCATTCAGAAGTAACTAGTGGTATCCGTGTTGCAGGTTTTCTATACAAGTTGAGAATGCCATATTTTCACAATGAACAACAGAGTCCTTATTGCATAGTAATCCTTCAAAAATAATTATTTGTGTACATCTTCACCCAGCGATGCCACCGGGCATTCCCAACGTCATAAGTACACCATCCCACCTTCAACTTGTAGTTGTACAACTCCATGGCCACAGTCGCTGATTCCTTGTACTCTTCCCATCCAGGAAAGTCGATGGAAGGGTCCAGTTGCACCTGTAGATACATGACTTATTTAAAAGCAAATGTTCTGAAACAACCAGTCACGTTTCATAAATCGTTTAGATTGTAAAAATAACTTGATGATGGTTGACTACACGTACTGATGTTCTAGGTAGCATGGGACTGATGATAATTCATAGCTTAACAGTGAAGTCGATATTAGAGTGACTGTTCAATGCCGTATAAAGCAGAATCGTGAAACACAAACCTCCCTGATTCCATCCTCCGCAATCTCCATCGCAGTGATGTACCGCTCCACCTCACTGCAACCATCATAAGTTTGCTCAAATGTTTAACCTACATTAAATCCCTGCTAATCTACAGTAGCAAAACAAACGTGCAATTCATTCATACAAAAGATTTTCGCCTATGCAATCCTGTCAATCTACCGTAATTGTGTGAACAAGCGTACTCGTAAATTCGTCCCATGACCCCTCTGGATAGATATGCGGGATCTCTGTGCTTGAGCATGAAGTCCGGCTTCCTCACAGGCCTCTCGGGTGGAATCACTCGGCCAAATCCAATCTCAATGTGAATGGTCACCCAACAATATATCAACTTGTGGCAATAACCTCATTCACTATGATTTCATTTACATCCCTACCAATTCACGAGATGGTGAATGAAATATTCATTAACATAAAGAAAATGCACTTATGAAATATATCTTATTTTATAATAAGAGGACCCAAGAAAATCAAATTCTAAGCCATTACCCACGCCGTAATAGCCGTACAGCTACATGTATTCACCTGTACTTCATCCCTCCTCAATTCGCCAGGAGCAGTTCCCGTCTTCTGGAAGTCCAGAGCCTGCGCGATCTTCAGTGCGATGTCGTTGCACACCTGTAACAATTAGGTTTCGCTGCAATTATAAATCAACTGACTGATGAAAACTAATAGTATTAGTAGCAGCTACTTCATATAAAAATTACTAAGCTTGATGTGTATTAGCACCACTTCGGTTGTTATTTGTCAGTAATGGTTACATCTACCACAGTATCATTTCCCCCCTGACCAAGCTCTCCACGTACCCCAGCCTCGATTCCCAACATATCCGACTGTGCGAGATGAGCGTGGCAGAAGAGGCCAACCTGAAAAATCACGAGTTTGGACAGGAATGTTGAATATTATCAATGTCCGTATGATCCATTGCTATTCTGTAGTCACATCACACATAAATTCTTTTCGCGAGTCCCGACTGTTACCTGCAAGGCCATTAACATCTCATCAAAAATAATCACCGTGCTTCGATGCGGCAGAAGTGATATATAAAACAAAATTATATCGCAAAACAATTACAGTCTTTTACCAAACCGTCGACAGTAAAAGTCAATTCACCTGATCCGAACACACTGTCTGCACGTAAAATCGAGATAGATCCGAGTTCTGCAACAATTCAATAACTCTCATAAGTACATAAGCACGTGAACATTGTTGGAAAACACGGGTCAGAATGTCCGTTGAGATGACTAACGCGGTTTCCCTCTCTCACAACTTAATTAAGTGGTGAAAGAGCAAAAATCTAGACTGCTACTTATATCTGACCTTACCAATTGAGACCGCATCTCAAACAATCACTTAGGAGAGCATACATCAAGGCATATGAATCGATTGACTAAGTCTGTGAGACTAACCAGCGTGAGAGGTATAATGGGCCATTCGTTATTGGGATCGGTCGCAGGATAGATCATCGCAGGCATATTGTACTCGAAGAAGAGTTGAGGATCCCAGATGACAGAGTACTCGTCACCGTCGAGGTCGGAACCTGCCAATCAGAGAGTGAGTTGATATTTGAGATGAAATAGAGAGATCGAACTAAGTTCGACTGGACTGGAGCATTTAAGCAAATGTTGTTGCATACCTGAACCGGGTTTAAGATGCAAACGTAGAAAAAGATAAACATAGGCGAATCGGGGTTGAAAGTCTTACCTGCCATCTCATCTGGATGCGGTCGTGGACCGTGTTGAGGGAAGACGATCACATCTGACTGAATGCAATCATCCGTATATGTATCGAGTTTACTAATTTCGTCGTTTTTCATCAATAAGAGATATTTCGATCATTAATGCAACATAAGTCTAAAACAAAATACATATATGGAAGATGCAACACAACACCTCCAGGTTATCACAGTCTCTCACTGATTGTGAGCCCACAAACGGAAAAAAACATAGCCAACGGTTATTGTAATATTCTATAAATTCCCTCACCAGTCCCTGTGCCACCAATTCCGGAATGACAACTGCCTCGAGAACCCTCACATCTCCCGCAACAATCGATGGATTCTTTGTAACGAGAACGCGTCCTGAATAATCAGAAAGATTGACCAAATGTATACAGATGAAAAGCCCTTAGTACTTGCAATAACTGCACATTTGTTACTTATTGCATCTTTTGTAATCCGAAATCTATCTCTCGCGGCTTAATCAAGGTATGTATTCATTGAGTTTTCACATATACGAAAACAACGGAAATAACATCATGTGATTGCGATTCAGCTATGAAATATATTTTACTTGTATCTCACAATCACCGGGTTCTGCCCACTCACCAGTCAGAGTGATCTGTCCAGCACTATTCAACGAGGGATGCTTCCTGTCCACGTTGCGAGACACTCGCACGAAAACCTGCAAATTTAGAAAAGTCGAGTACAGTATGATTAAAGCAAACCTGTCCACACTGCAATTGTCCCGTTGTGTCAATGACTCCAAACATCGACCTTCCAAGATTAGTGGGAACTCGAATCTGCATCTTACGAAGCTGCTTGTCTGAAATGAAAAGGATCAATCCAGGTGGATCCGAGACGCCATTAGATTATAGAAAGGCGAAACGTCCTTCGTCAACTGATGTCAACCAGGCATTGGGGGGTCATAGCAACAAATATTTATACAGCCTGTTTTATTCCGATTGATAACAGATAAAAAGGTAATCAAGAATAAATAATAAGATTTGCAACCCCAACTCACTCAACATGGATCGTACTGTAGCCTTGAGTAGTCCTCTCATGAATGGTTCCGTCGTTATCTCAATTCTCCTTTGAAGAATATCCGTCATGATCGGGAACGTCACTTTGTCCTGCAAAGAATATTACCGTATTCTAATGATAACATGAATATATTTAGTACAGAACCCACAACACATCGCACACCTTGCAAGTAGTAATCGAGTCAAGTGATAACAGTACGATTTCACTATAATTGTGACTAATGCCGATACCGTACTCCAATTCAAACGAGAATCTACCGTACCCTCAGCATCTTCTCCGCTCTGGCCTCGTGTATGAGTGCTTCGAATGACTCTGCCAGGTCGTTTCGTTGCATTTCCTCAATTCTTCCAGACACACGACGATTACACTCCATCGACTGAAGGGCCGAGACCTGAACAAACAAAATTCCATGTTAGAGTCTTCAGGTAAGCTCAAACTTTCCATCGAGCCACATTTTAAAAATTTCAGGTCCCGGAAAAATTCACAAACCAGGTGAAATTGCGCCGAATAATGTTATTTTAAGCTGGGCGAATAACTTGCAGTCAATTTTCAGTCACGCTTATTCTCAAGTGTCAAATGAACACATGGACAATCAATACACGATTGACTGTTTATCTCATTATTATAATGTGCAGGTCTCATTCTCGCACAACGATGTACCTGATCGAGAATATTGATGAATGGTCGATTGAGGAAGAGAGCACATGGCTGTGCGTTCTTCACAAGTTCAAGTTGAGTGATCGCACGACGGTCAGATATGACAACTTCGAACCTCAACCAAGACATTTTAAAACTAATTATGAAAACAGAATCATATCAAAATGAGAAAAACTAACTTCATCATACTAGGTCGAACAAGAAGATGCGTGTCGGGACGTGGATTGCAACCGTAACGATCCTGACAACAAATGTTTTTGCATAAAATATGAACTGAATAATTCTTATTCATCTCAATCTCAGCTTACAACACTATTTTGTTAAATTCATTGCTTGATTCATCAATCAACCGCCGGGATTGTCAGTATTTTTTGAAAATACATCTCATGTCATTTTTGACCTACCGGGCGTTCAAATAGTTACAGTAATACCGTACCTTCTTCAACATAAGTTTCCGCAGGTCGTTCTTGGCGTCCATTACGGGGTCCACACAAACGAGTCCCTTCTCACCTCGATGACGAATCTGACACAATTTGAATTAACGGTGTACTATCGATGAATCAAATGGACACTACTCTTATTAACTTTCTTACATAGATTCTGCAGGAATCTCAATGATTGTTTGATCATTATTAGCGAAACCAAACGAGACAGACTAGTCAAACGAAAAGCTTATCGTTATTGTTTTCATTGCACAACATATATCCACATGGTTCTATAAACCCTGTGACCCAATGATCAACTCACTTGAATAGCGGAGGGAACTCTTGGCCATCCCAGTTCATCCGTGATTCTCTTGGCCAAGTCGTAAGAGATTGATCCAACGCCATCTGAGAAGATGTACGGCTGCAAGGGTCATTGTCAGTACTGTTGTTGGTTGTCCTCCATTAAGGGAATGTCATGATACCAATGTGTAGCCTACAATTCCTACTCTAATGGACAATATTAATCCATTCGTAATAAGTATGTTCTGAATAATTGACCATCGTGATCTCCAATTGCAAAATGTGAAAGTACCTAGTCAAATAAACATTACGCTACAGAAAAGCTGCAGGGAGCAATACCATAATCAAAGACCAAATAAATAATCATAACTAACGATAAACTCTCTAATGTTGTCAAGTACCCATAGTGAAGCACAGAAACACCAAGAAACTCCCAACCTTTCCCTCCTTATGTTCTTCTTTCTTCGTCCTCCTCTCTCCTCTCTCCAACTTCAATTCCTTCTCCATTGGCCTTTGTCCTCCCACCACATCTCCCATTACTCCTGTCTCATCAATCCTCAGTTTGATCTGCGAGGACTGAAAGAAACTATCTTCAAAGCCACGTCTAACCATGAAAACCATTTCCTTGTAAAAAATTGAAACATATTTCAACCAGGTCCAATAAACAGTACCGTACCCTGGCCTGTGTGAAGCACTGTCCGAATCGTGCCATGTATCGGGGAATGTTCTCCAAATTCTCGAATAATCCAAGTTCCTTGCGGATCGCAGCCACCTGCAATGCATAAATGTTTCATCTCGTTCATTCTTGGCTATATTGAACACCGTCAAGTGAGTTTGAATTTGAACATTTAAAGAGATTCTGACATTCCTACCTACATACACTACATATTTCAAATGTACAATCGCATGAGTGCTGAATAAACTCATGAAAATGTGTAGGAATTCAACATAATCGTGGCCATCACAAATATGTTTCACAAGTAAAATATAATCAAGACAAAACAACGCCAACAATGAACGTTGAACCTGTGACATGGTAAAATGGAAATGCCCGACTCACATCACTCTTGTCGTGGATAAAGTACGCTCCGTGGTCTCTCATTTGTGAATTTGAATTGCCCAAGTAGATGAATCGACGACCTGAAAGTATCTTATTCCCCTCCCGTCGAACAACAGCTAATCTTTCCTATTCCATCATAACGTGCAGAATGCTTATAAACCAACGGAAATTTTGAAAACTGAAGATAAGACTTCAGTGCAACTCAAATGTGCCTGGTTATGATATTGTGACTCAAATTCTCAAATACAGTAATCAAAATGACAAAATGATGCTCCTCATATCGACAAAAAGACGGAAAACTTGTATATGACTGACCTCCCAATTGTATTCCTCCATCTCTCATATGACTGAGGATCTGTCCCAATGTCCTCTCTATGATAATTCCTCCCACAAACACTGGATGCAACTTGTCCCCGTTGTCGTCTCTCAAATGGAACATCGTTCTCATTCTGCGATTGGCTCCACTGCCTCTAGTTGTACGATAACAAGGATACTGTAGTCCAGCTGCACCTTTGGTGCCATTAAAACCCTCCGCGGTGTATTGGATTGCCAATCATTTGGAGCCGTCGGGTTGCTGCATCAGTCATAATTCAAAAGATATTGGATATTAAAGTTTCAATTCCGATGGGTTGTGCTCAAGCACTTTATAGTCTATATAATATAGAATCTAATTCTTTCACATTATGACCTAGTACCCGAAATATGGTGGATTAACAGTTAATCAACTCCGTCTTTCACAAACAGTGAAATACCAACCGAAATGTGACTCGAATGATCTCAGTTCCCGTCTTCGAATATCTTCTCAGTACTCGATTTCCCATCACTATTTCCACTCCAACGTAGAACTTGCGAGATGGAGTGATCAGCATCTCAACATGCATCGTTATCTATTGAGTGATTGATGTTTCGCGAGTAATTAGAAGCAGTATAACCGATATCAGATTTTCATCATATTATAAGTGATTTGCGTGATACTCGCATTCACTGGTTTGTGCTTTTACTGTACCACCGAACATATTACCTTTGAAATACCAACAGATATGATCAATTAAAATGCCGCAAAAAACTAGAAAATGCCCTCACCCTATGCACTTTCATGAAGCCGCGTCCTTCCATTTCAAGCTCCACAGACTGCAATTTAACATTGTTCAAAGTATTTTAAATATAATTTTCCATAATCCATCTTCATAATCGTCTCAGAAAGCCTTACTTCGTCGTTCGAGCGGTTGTTGTGGAACTCCTGAAATGAAAGGTCATTCAGTGCAACAGCGTCAAGTGCGAATGAGAGAAGCGCCATGGACATTTGCGCGACAGTGGTGAAATGGACAGATACGCCTTGAGAATGCTCAGAATGGTCGCGCAAATGTTAATTTCATTACTACGGCGCAAATATCCATGGCGCTCCTGTCTTTCGCTCCGCGTCAATGATACGACGTTTCTGTTCTAAATTGTACGCAGCGATACAGAACCATCATACATGTGACAGAAGGAATGGTATGGAATACAGTCGTCAACTATGTCAAATGTCGCGCGGCGCAAGGCGTCGCGGGCAGGCGCGAAACCACCGAGCGGGGGGCTGGGGTGGGAGGGGGAGCGAGGCGCCT